>FXXK01001325.1:0-43893 GCA_900184695.1 Betula pendula
CCGAGTCATAGCCCTTTCTCTTCCCCGATCTTGTTTGTAAGGAAAGTGGATGGGAGTTAGCAGATGTGTGTTGATTATAGAGTTCTCAATCAAGACACGATTAAGGACAAGTACCCTGTTTCAGTGATTGATGAGCTATTGGATGAACTTAATGGGATTGAAATGTTTTCAAAACTGGATTTGAGGTCCGGTTATCACCAGATTCATGTTAGGCCTAAGGATGGGCCCAAAACTGCCTTCCGCACTCATGAAGGTCATTATGAGTTTTTAATGATGTCTTTCAGCTTCACTAATGCTCCTTCTACCTTTCGGGGCTTAATGAATGATCTCTTTAAGCCCTTCTTGCAGTGGTTTGTCTTGGCTTTCTTTGACGACATTTTGGTTTTTAGTTTATAGTAAGGCCTTGGAAGAGCATTTAGATCATTTAAGGATTGGGTTAGGGGTGCTGCACTATCATCAGCTATATGTGAAAGAAGGTGCTCTGGGGGTATTGAGAGAAGCCTTAAGTGGTGGGTTCAGAGGAGGTGAAATGCCAAGGAGACAAGTTTCTGCAGCTTCACGTTCTTTCCCCAACTCGCGTGGTAGACCGTGAGCCACAATGTAGCTTCTAGAAGACCTTAGCTGGAAACCCCTATCTACGTTATTTGCGTTTAATGTTTTGTTTCTTGCGTTTTGTCATTCCTGTAAAAGCCTTGCGTTTTAAACGTTGAGGTATGCGTTTAATAGGATAAGGTTTCTGTTAGAAAATGTAACTGATTGGGTCACATAAGAATTCATTGATACGTAGGAGAAGGGCAAAAAACGAATATCCAGAAAGTCGTATCGTCAATATCTTTCAATATAATCCTGCATATTTGCTTATTTGATTCATACATCTCTCTAATTCTCATTAAAAATCATTCAATCCATCACAAACATCGATCAGAATCAGAAAACCCCTTACAATCACATTGTGTTGAAGAATCAGGAGCCATAAACATGCAATGGGTATGGTGGTGAAAAAGATTTGAGGACATGCTTTTGCTGTATCCTGAAGGTCTAAACCGAACTGCGAAAAATGTTCAAAAGAATCTTTGATCATGTGAGTGTTTTACAATTATTTATTTAGATTTGGTATATTTTGGGAAGAAATTAATTTGATAGTAAAGCCTATATGTTTGTATTGAAACATTGGAGTTGAAGCTATCCCCTCCAAACCTTTCAACTATCATGAGAATAAAGAAATAATATTTAAATAGAGTAGAAAGAGATTTAAAGAGTTTGTTGTGTGGTATTTTTGAAAAGTGGCTAGCTAAATTATAAAATGTAAATTTTTCAGTAAACTTTTAGCTAAAGAATAGCTAGTTCACTAAAAATGTTCTTAGTAATAAGCTGAGGCTTGACTAGTGCATGCTACAAAATTAAATTAATCGATTTTAAATGGAACACTCAATCATATTTAGTAGTGGAGGTAATATATAGGTTGAAAGTGAAATGACAAAAGGCCTAATAGATCAAAACATGAAGCCTAGTCTGAATTAAATGATTGGATTAATAGTTTTTATTGTTCGACATAGAATTCATATATTCAAATAAATTTTGGATTGTTCGATTATTTATTCGGACAGATAGGTTTCATGTGAGTTATTTCACATGTACTATCCAAATTGCTAAATTGTTGGTGATCCTTATCCTTCTCAAACACCCTTTTAGAAAGAAAAAAAAAAAAAAATTCCCCTTCCTGGATCAAAATCCATGATTAATTTAAAAGCAATTACATGAAAAAAGAATTTGTCTTTCCCATTCTGAAATTTTCATTTACGCAAAGTTTTCTCCTGCTGAACACATTGGCCTTGGCTTAGAGGGACATCCCAGAATCGTCATCCTCGTCCAAGCTTGAAGCGTAAATGAAATAGAGAGACCAAATGAGGCCAAACACACCAAAAAGTATCCACCCAAGAAGGTTGTTGCTCAAACCAAAGGGAAGCCCTGTTCCTTCTGTGCTCAGTCTCTCATCCACCAAAGCCATGGCTGGCCCTGCAGTGATTGTGGTTGCAGCCCATGCCGCCGCCGCCAATGATGCAACCATGCCAGCATTTGAGCCTGTGCCGCTCGCGGATGGCTTCTCCTGCAGGCTACACCTAAGCTTTCCCCCTGTCACCATCCTTGGCAACCCTATCAAATAAGCACAACATGTCGCTAATCACAAAATACAAAATAAAATAAGATCTTTGTTTAACTAACTCTATTTCTTAAGCCTGACAATTTTTAATACGACTCCGCAACTTCGACATAAATTCAATATAAAATGAATGGACTATGATTTTGTATAATTGAGTTCAAGTCAATTCGAATTTATTTGAATTAACCATCTTAATAAGCAAGTTAATCTCAAGTCAACGTATTTAACTTAGGGGTGATTCGCATAACCTGTATACATTATATTAGAATTTTTTACAATGAACAAATAATTCTTCAAAAAGGCTAAAATTCATATAAATTCATGTATATATTTTATTTAAATTCATATACAACTTGCACCGAGTCAAAGCTTATTAAATGGGTTGTGTGGGCCGAGTTGCCCAACACAACTTACTTATTAAGCCGATTAACGGATCATGTCATGTAATCTATTAATTTAAATATGTCGTGTCAAGATTAAGGAATTTGACTAGTTTAACTAAATCGTTAGAGTTAAACAGTTGAAATTCAATTAACAGAGTGATAGCAACTTCAGTAATAATTCTCAAAATATCTTGGTCGGAAAAATCAACACTGTTTTACCCTTGGCATGAATCTCCTTTGGGTTTCTGGTTTATCAAACTCTTCTAACTTTTCCGATACAAAGCAAAGAAGAAAGGAAAAAGAAAATGCTTCGCTGTTGCTAACTCAAGAAGGATTTTTCTACCATATCTCTACTATAAACTGTTGTCAATTGCAGTGAAAAGAACAGTACACCAGAAAAAGATTCTTATTGATGCGAAGAAAATTTTTGAGGTAAAAAAAAGAAAAAAAGAAAAACTAAATGGTAATGGAATCTCACCAAGAACGGCCGATGACTCAACTCCACATGATCGATTGAGCAAAAGATCAGCACGAGGCAACAATTTTACGAAGTTGGTCGCCGGCGCTACTGTAGCCATTTTTTTTTTAAGAGAAAGAGAAATGAAAAAACTGGTCAAGAAAAGGGAGGAAATGTTTTTTTGTGTCACGTAAAATACGGTATAGTCTATACGGTGTAGACTATACCGTATATTGTATGTCACGTGAGCCACTCAATGTGGATAAATGGGTAGCCTACCATTAATTTCACTATCCTTTAGACAACCAATTGGTGCCATCCACGTGTCACTATATCCAGGTTCAAGGTTACCACTATCATGATTATCAATTGAAAATTTTCTCTCCATGTCCTATCTTACTTTTAAAATTAATGGATGTGTTTGGTAAAACTTTTAGGGTTTTTTTTTAATAATAATAAAAAGTTATTGATGTAATATAAAAAGTTAAAAAATTTGTTAAAAAATAATTGATGTAATATAAAAAGTGAATCGTAATAAAAAATGAGATGAGTGGAAAACATTTGCCAAACCTAGCCAATATCCTTGCATTTTCATTTGTGTTTTCAATTTAAACAATTATACTCTTGATATTTAACTTCATAACAAATAAACCATTTTGTTAATTGCATCCTTAAAAATTTGGTCCTAATCCTATCATCAATATCTCTCCAAGACATTTATAATTTTTTTTAAGAAATATTTTAATCTTCTTCATTAATCAAGAAACTAGAGCGGATCGCTCTAACAAAATAATATCACAAATACAACTAAAAATAAAAGAAACTTCACTTATTTTTTATGTTTCGACACTTTTACTATCAATAATTTTTAAGTTTAAAAGGTTGTAATGTCAGTTCTCCATGTTTAAAAATTTTGAAATATCACTCATCCATAAGATTTCATAAAAATGTTAAAATATACAAAAAAATATAATATATTTTCTGTATATTCCATAATTTGATTAATATTTACTACAAAAAAAGGGCGTTTTATGTACCTTTGTTTACATCGTTTATAAGGCTAAAAAGGATGTAAAATGATTTACATTGGTTTGTTACATCCCTTGAGCAAACCGATACAAAAACTGTGGTTGGTAACCTAGGTTGCATCGGTTGTACATAGGGACGGAGCCAAAGAACATGATGGGGGAGGGCCAAGACAAAAAAAAAAAAAATTGGTAAGGGCTAATATGCTAAAAAAAAAAAAAAAGGCTTATAAAAATTTTTTTAGCTGATAAATTTTTTTCTTGATATTGGGGGGGGGGGCATAGCCCTCTACGGGCTCCTCTATCTCCGTCCCTAGTTGTACATCATTTGTAAATCAAATGATTTGTTTAACAAATGATGTAAATTTACTTCGCTTTGAAATAAAACGATGTAAATTTACATCATTTTGAATAAAAAAACAATGTAAATTTTACATTGTTTTTGGTCACATCGTTTTAATAAAAAAAGATGTAAAGTTTACATCGTTTGAGAAGCAAAATGCCATAAACCACATATTTTTTTAAAAAAAAGGGTAAATTCATTTTTGTCCATGTGGTTTAACGATTTTATTTTTAGTTACTTCAGTTTCATTTTATATTATAGATGATACTTTAATCTTGGTTAAAGACGGATATGATACCTCCATTCATCTTCCGTCTAATATTTAACGGAAGTCCACGTGTTAGTGTTAAAACACTGACATGTGGTTATGCCTTATTAAAAATAAAAAATTAAAATTAAAATATTAAAAACAAAACTTTTTTAAAAAAACAAAACTTTGTTTTTTTAAAAAAACTTTTTGGAAAAAAAAAAAAAAGGCAAAGGAGTGGCCGGCCACCGCTAAGGACTGGTCTGGGGGTGGCCGAACCACCATTAGGCCAAACAAGGGTGGCCGAGCCACCCCCTAGACCTTTCTATTTATAACAAAATAGGGAACCTTCGCAAGAAGGATCCAGCTGCACTTCCCATCAATGGACCTATTTCAAGCAATAAAAGCAGTTTTTCCTAGAATTTTCTTAATTAAAGAATTAAACTATTTCTTTTATCATTTACTATAAAATCTCATGATTTGATAAGGATAGAAATCTTTGATGATTTGATTATCCAAAATAAATGGATTTATATTATACGATTATCTAAAATTAAGGAATTTAATTACCTTCATTTAAGGGATTTGGTTGTATTTGAAATTATTCAAATCTATGTAAAAACTCTATAAATATAGTGTTGTACTCAAGTCAAATAATCAAAAAAAATATGTAGCTAAAAAGGTTTTAATATGTAGACGTAGGTTATAAGTCGAACAACCTAAATTCTATGTGTCTCTCTTCCTTGTTCTCTTCGTTTCCCTAAATCATGAGATTCCATATTTACTTATAAAAAGAGAAAAAAAAAATCATTTAAATACTCTTTAAAATAAATGATAAATGAAAGAGAGAAGAAAGAAATGAAAAAAGAAAACCTCTTTTTTGAATAAAATACGTGTAAACGAAACAAAAGTGTTACATTAGATCTAGAGTAGAACTTTTAGTTCTCTTGAGTTTGCTTTAATTTAGAGAATACCACAAAAATCAGTTACATGAACCTTTTTGAGAGTTTTCCCTGTATTTTTAGGAAAAGAAATGAGATTTGAAAAGCCTCTTTCTAGTACTCCAAGGACCGTATCATGTGACTTCCAAATTGAAGTACCACCAAGAATATAAACTTAAGGTACATTTATTACAAAATTAAACTCATGAAATAGTTATTCTATAATTTGGTAAGCTTTTTAAACACAAAAATCAAGTAATTATTAAATTATATTTTATACGCAGAATAATTATTATTTAAAATAACTCTCCGAGTAAAAATAAAAAAACTATTCATTGCCATGAGGTAAATTAACAAAATAGGTATTCCGCGTAATAAATACACAAAAATTTAACTATTCCTTCAAACGGAGAATAACTATTCTTACACGTGGGAATAAACCCATCCATTAAACTTCAAAAAACCCCTACAAACCTTCGACGATCTCTCATCCTTCTCTCTGAGAAACCCGTCGTGAAACAGGTATCTCTTTCTTCCGCGACTGAACCTCTCTCTCTCGTCCCCCTCTCTCGTGTTATCTTCAATCACTCTCTCTTTCTTGAATCTTCACTGCCCCTTCATAGGCAATGGTTTTGTATGAACTTCGATGCTCTCATCTCTTTCATCTCGGCGAGCCAAATCCTTTTTTTTATTTTTGACCGTCTGCTATTTTCGTTTTCGATTTTGACAGATATAGTGTGGATTTTTTTTTTTTAATGCGTGTCATCATGTTTACTGTGACAATGGTGATAGAAAGTTTATGTAAATTTTGATTGTAAAAGATTTCGGAGAACTTTTGACTTCGTATTAGCCTAACTTCATTTTCATGACTTTATGCCTTTAAGCTGTTTGATGAATTGGTTGTTCCAAAATGAAAGCCCTGCAAGTAAAGAAATAATAAAGAATGACTAAGAAAATAATATTTAAATGGTTGTTTCCTTGTAGAGTAGAGTTTCTGTTCTGTTTTCCATGCATGCATTGTAGTTTTCCTTTTCTGCATGATTTTCTGCTGAGCTCTTCTGTGAATTTTTTGCCAACTCTGATAATTTCATTCTGTAATTATTGAGGAGTTAAAGTTGATTCAAGTTAAGGATCAAAAAAGAAAACAGAGCAGAATCTATATGATTCTTAATAATAGATGCTGGGAAATCAGCGGTGCAAGCTGAATTGTAACATCTATAATGCATCCGGAATTTTAAAATCGAGGGATGTTAAACTTCATTTTCTAAACCATCTTCCAACCATTCCTATTGTGAATCCATCATTAAATTGGTGGATCCACATGTGGGTCCCAATAATTCAATGGTGAATTTGTGAAAGATGGGATGGAGAATGATTTTTATCATTTCTCTTTAAGATAGGTCTACTTGGATGGCAAGGGACAGAGGTTTTGTCATGTCCTTACGTAATCTGTTCTAAAATGCAGATCATATAAATTTCGATCTTGTAGTATCCTTTCAAATATTTCACTAGAGACTGCAGTAACCTTCTTTAAATACACATTTATGTTCGTGGTTATCTGAAACCTTAGTAAACATATGATGCTTTTTTGAGGTTTGACATAGTGGATATATATTCTGTAAGATGCCACTGGAGATTCTACTTATTTGTTGCATCAATAGGTCATTCCGTTGCGTCATTTGGGTCTCATCTGTAAGTGCATCTTTATAGTCCACACACAAACACTCATGTAACTCCCATATGTAGGACCTGAAATTTGGATTTTTCTTTGCCAATATATGTGGATCAACTATTACCAGCAAGAAAAAAAAAATGTGGATAAACTACTGTTGGCATTGTTTGTTGCAATCATTGTTGAATGCGTGCTGTCTTCAATATGTCTGCATAATTAAGCAAGTACAGAATTGATGATCCTCGGAGCAGTATGTTCTTCAATAGTTCTTGGTGAAATGATTTGCTTTGTTTCAATCATGATGTTTTCTAGTATATTATTTCGGTAATTTTATTAATTGCTCAAGTTCCATGTGTAGACTACTATTCACTGGTGCTGCTCTTGTTTGTTTACAGATATGGCTCGATTAAGTTTGGCCACAAGGAACATGATAAAGAAGAGGAAGTTGGCTGCGGTGGTGATGCTTTGGTTGGATATGGTGTCAGTTGTTAGTATGTTTTTCCAATTATTATGCTTTATTGTAGAATATCGTATTCGAAAGAAATCCTTAAGAGGTACATACTTTAATGAGTTTTATTCAAGGCGAGAGGATCTTCACCGTTTAATATATGAAAGTGATGAAACTTGCACCGACCAATTTAGAATGAATAGAAATGCATTTAACAATTTATGTAATATGCATGTAGCAAGAGGTGGATTAAAAGCCACAAAACACATGCTAATAGATGGCAAAGATGCTCAAAAACTTGTTGACATGTTTGAAGAGATACAATGTGAAATGGGGGATGAAAACAATATGGGCCAGATCGATAAAGATGGGGTGGACAAGATTAATGGTGACATGTCAAGCAATGGAGGAGGACATTCAGGGCGGAAAAGAAAAAAAAATCAAAGTAGCGTAGATAACATGGTCCACACAATGAAAGAAGTTGGAAACCTACTTGCAACGAGTTTGATTACTGCATCAGATATTCTTAGCAAGGCAGTTACTGGAATGGTAGCATCTGAGAATAGATCAAAAATTTATGCGGAGCTATCAAAAATAGTTGGTCTTAACACTAAGGACCGTCTCAAAGCAGCAAGATTAATGGTTTGTCAGCCTGAAGTAATAGATGTATTCTTCAGCATTCCAGATGATGAAAAGGAAGAATTGGTGCGTGGAATTATTAATGATGCATGAGCAGTTGTTGAAAGTTGGATATTTTTAGTTTGCATCAATTTTTAATTTTTTAATTAAGAACTGGGGCTATGTTATTTTAGGATGGTTAAGATGTTTGGTGAGCTTTTAGTGATTTTGTGTTTTATTGAGAACTAATGCAATTTTGTCTTTTGATTTTTTTAATTAAAAATCGGTGCACTTTTTTGTTTTATTGAGTATTATGGGATATCAATTTTAGAAATTGTTGCCAATTTATACAAATAGAGTATGCCATAACATGATGATCTTGCTTTGTTATGGGTGAAAAGAGGAACAAAGTTTTCATACGAATTGTTTTGATAACCATGGATGCCAGGAAGAGATAATTTCTTCTTTAAGATGAACATTGTTGAACGCACATTCTTGAAAAAAGGTTAAATTGGCAAATACATCTGAGACGTGAAGTCACTTGCATAGTATTTGGAAGTGATATATATGTAAGAAATCCATATATATGTAAGTGACTTTTCACATCTCATATGTATCACTTCCAAATTCTATGCAAGTGACTTCACAAAGATATGTTGAGCTGTACATTACTTAGCAAATCCTTAGCTATATTAATAAAATAAAATAATCTTGTTCTCTATCTTTTTTTTGGAATAGGAAAAGTAAATAAAAAAATAATATTTTAAATGGAAAACTGAAAGTGCCTAGAGAAAATGTTGAGCTGAATATAAGTGCTTTGAAAAAGTAGATAGTTAAAATAGAAAAAAAAGGTGTTTTTTAGTTAATATTTGTTGAGTCGGATGCGGGTGCGCTTATGTCATTTCTCTGCCTCTAGTTATTATATACTGTCGTACTACAAACCAATTTACGTGTATTTGCACTTAATCTCTTATTACTCCACTCTTGTAAGCCCCAATTCGTTATTTCCTGCCATATGTAGGCAGATCAGTTACTAAACACCTCTTCGAGACTTCTCTCCATATCCCTTTACTAAATCCACATTGAAAGAACAAATGGTCCCTTCCTTCTCTACCACTTCCTTAAAAAAAAAAAAACACACTTAACATCTCCCTTATATCCCCATTTCAGCATCCTCTCTCTTGTAATTAAACTATTCTTCATAGCCAGCCACAACACAAAAGCTTGCTTAGAAATTGCTAATGGCAACCAAATTAGTTTCCACCAATTAACCTCTGGGTGCTTGGATAGAATTACATTCCATGTTTCTGCACTTGTATAAGTTCCTTTCCTCGAAATCACCCATACATGCTTATCCCTTTCTCCTATTTTAACCATTGGCAGTTTACTCTGTATATTGATTAAGTCTTCTGATCTAGCTGATAACCAATCCCATTCTTTTTCTTTTAATACACTCGATAACTTTGCCTCCAAGTTACTTCGAGCATCGTAGACTACCTTATGTCCATCTTGTTCATACAGAATTCCATCTGGGTGACATCAGTCCATCCATAAATAAATGCTCTTACCATCTCCCACCTCAAATTTAAGAAAGTTCCTTGCAATATCCCGTATCTTTAGAATCTTCCTCCAACTCCATATACAGTTCTGAGGAATTGTTATCTGCAAAAATAAATTCTCCTTCACCCAAGCCACCCAATGAGATCCAGATTTAGTGAATAAGCTCCAAATTTGCCTCATGATGGCTGCCTTATTCCAATCTTCAACTCTTTTAAGCCCCAGTCCTCATTTCTTCTTAGGTACACAAATCATTTCCCAAGCCACTTTTGCTTTTGTTGAGAAATCTTCCCTTCTATTCCATAAGAACCTATTGAACTTCTGCTCTATTAATATAATAATCTTCTTTGGTAGATAAAGATACTAGGCCAATAGTCTAGTATGCTATAAACAACAGATGATAAAAGCTGCAATCTTCCCGCAAATGAGAGCTTCTTTGATAGTCAAGAATCTATCCATCTGTGATCTTATCCAAGAGCATTGAACAATCAGCAGCAGAAAACTTCTTTGAGATCAAAGGAACTCCTGAATATCTAACTGACAGCTTCCTTTCCTTCATTTGTAGACGCTCAGTCAATTGCTTTTTCATCAATTGAGACACTCCTGAGCAGTAAAAGGAACTTTTATCTCAATTTGTTGTCAACCTCGACAAAGTAGGAAACTCTTGAAGCACCTTTTTAATTGTCTGGACTGAATGAATATTTGTCTTGACAATAACAACAAATCATCGGCAAAACATAGGTGTGTAAGCTTAATCTTCGAGCATCTAGGATGGAAATTGAAAGCTTTTACATTTTTAGTAACATCATCCATCAATCTTGACAGTATGTCATTGCAATCACAAAAAGATATAGGGATGTCGGGTCCCCTAGACTTAATCCCCCCTCTCCCTTCAAAATATCCTACAAGAGTACCATTCAAAGTAATCGAAAATATTGGTGAAGTTGTGCATTCTTGAACCCACCTCACATATTTAGAAGGAGCCCCAAGACTTGCTAAACATTGAAGAATGAACTTAGTCCATTGAATCATATGCCTTCATTAAATCAACTTTGACAGTACATCTAGTTTGACCTTCCTCTTTACGATAATCTTTCACTACTTCTTAAGCCAGCAGCACATTCTCTAAGATGCTTCTTTTTGGTATAATAGTAATGCTACATGTTACCTCATCTCCCTCTCGTATCTTTCCAAAACTGATGTGGTTTTTAAAATCACCATTAAATTTGTAATAGATTACTATTAAATTTTAATTCAATGATAATTTTAAATGACACATTAATTTTAGAGGGTTACAAGGGACATGAGATGACATTTTAGCATTACTCTTGGTATAAATGCAGTTTGATTAGGGCTTATAATCTCCTCCAAACAAGGAATCAGCTGGTTTGCTAAGATCTTGGTGATACTTATACACCACATTTGTAACAGGATATAAGTTTAAATTCACCCATTGAAGAGGAATTCAGCTTTTTAGGTACAAGGGTAATTATTGTTGTATTAAACTCTTTAAGAATTTTACCTACTCCAAAAAAGGATTTAATTGCTCAGTGACATCCTCCCCAATATTGGCCAAGCCTTTGTGAAAAAATCTGCAGAGAATCCATCTGGCGCCCCTGGTGGCTTGCCACTCTTCATTTCAAAGATAGTTTTCTTGATTTCTTTAGTTGAAACTCCCTTCTGCATAGCATTGCTTTGATCCTCTGATATGCTTTTCTTCACTAGTTGTCGTATTCTCTCTGCTTTCAACTCATCAAATTGATTACTAATTGAACCGAGTAACTTTTTATAAAACTCCACTGCTACCCTCTTTATCTGCTCAACATCTTCAACTTTCTTTCCTTTCTCACCCCACATGTGCTTAATGAGATTTTTTGAGTTCCTGATCACCTTAACAACTCTATGAAAATATGAGTTATTATGATCACCTAGATTCAACCATTGATTCCTTGACTTTTGCTTCAAAAATGCCCCCTCAACTTTGTTGATTGACATGTATATATTCATGTAGACACTCTTTCTTTTTCATGCATTCAGTATTTTCAAGAGTAGAGAGAACCTCCCTCCATGCTTGCTCGACTCTATGCTTGCTCCAGTCGAGCTCTAGCTTGAATCACTTTCTGATTAATCCCTCAATACACCTCTGCATTCTTAGATTTCAGTATCCTTTTCACCGATTTAAGTTTTGCATACAACTTAAACATTGGAACACCTTTTCCTATAATATTCCAACCTTAAGCAACTCATGATAGAAAGTTTTCATTCTCAGACCAATATCCAAAGAACTTGAAAGTTTTAGGACCAAAAGTTTGAAATTTTCCTACTGATATAACAGGAGAGTGATCTGACATACCCCCTTCCATACTTCATTCGACATTACTCGGTCTAACTTTCTTTCCACATACTCCTCTCCAGCCCTTTTATTATTCCAAGTAAAAAAATATGTCCATTAAAAGCCAGATCAATCACTTCCATTTCATTCAAACACTCACAAAACTCAATCTCACAGGCATGTTTGGATGTCGTTTTGTTTTTTAACTTTTTTATTTTTTTGAATTTATGTTTGGACATTGTTTACATCCAACTTAAAATTTTTCAACTCAACTCCAAAATTTTTTTTTATTTTTTAAAAAGGACATTGGGGTGGCTCAGCCACTGACAACACCTAGGGATGGTAGCCAAGCCACCCTCGAAACTAATGGGAGTAGCCTTTTTTGAGGTGGCTTGGCCATCACCAAACAACGGTTAGAGGTAGATCGACCATCCTCAAAACTAATAGGGGTGGTCGAGCCACCTCCAGTCGCTATTCGAGGGTAGCTTGGCCACTCCCAAATCTGACAGGGGTGGATCAGCCACTTTTATAAGTTTCAGGATTATTCTGCTACCTCTTCTTCTTCTTTTTCTTTTTTCTTTTTTTTAAAAAATTCAGTTTAGTTTTTCAGTTCTTTTTTTATTATTATTTTCAATTTTAGGTTACTTTTTCTAATTATATTTAATTTAATTCGCTCTCCTAAACATATATTCACAATTTTATTTTCTATTCTCTAAACCATTCAAACACAATTCCAATTTTTTTTTTCCTTAGTACTCATAATTTTAAAAATAATGCAAAAAAATCCTACACCCAAACATTTTTCTTGCATATTCCTCACTAATACATTCTGAACTATACCAATGCACTTTTCAAGCCATGTGTTTCACTATCACTCACTCCCAATAAATATGATGCACTTGGTCTCAAATCCATCGGTACCACATCATGAAAAATTCCTATTATTCATGACTTTATGAAGAAAAAAATATACATATATTAAAAAAAAAAATTTAAAAACGTATAGTGGGGTTAAGGTTAAAAATAGGAGTAACCGAACGGCGCACTTTATCCACACACGAACACTGAAGTAGAAGTTTCAACGCCAACTCGTCCTTTGACGCAACACACACAGCACGCACGAAAAGTCTCTTTGTTGTTACATGACACTTATATTTGCTTTTCATGGTCTTCCCTCGAAACACAAAGCCAAAAACCATATCAACGCCTCTTTGTCCTAAATCCCAACAGTCCAAATCCACCCCCACCCAACGTAATTTTGCCGCAAACAATCCAACCCCATCTCGGAATCTATCCCCAAAACCCGCCACTTCGTTCACACCCTCAGATCCACCGCGTCTACACGTCCCATAAAGCCAAACACAGAGACGCAAGAAGCTTCGGTTCCCCTGAAATTCCATGAGTAATTGTTGTCTTAGTTTAATGTATTTTAGTCTGATACACGGTTTTAGATAGACAGAAGGGGGGTGGAGATGGCGAGTCAGGTGGTGAAAGTGAAGAGGGAGACCATAGAGGCATGCATGACGTGCCCTCTTTGTCATAAGCTCTTGAAGGAAGCTACAACGATATCTTTGTGCCTTCACACGTGTGAGTTCTCTGCTCTCTCTGTTTTTTGCGGTTAATTGCTCTTGTTTTTGTGGTAATTTTGATCTGGGTTTGTGCTTCTGTTACATATGGTGCTCTGGGTTCTTCATGTTAAGTGTCATCGTTCAATTCTTGAATTATATTGTGCAAATTTTTGTTCCTGATTTGCATATCATGGACTTTGTTCTTCTTACTTCAAGTTTCTGTGATGTGGGTATTTGTGTATTCTACAATTTCATAATTTCTTACGTGTGATTTTCTCAACTCTGTGTCTTAATCCTATCCCTCTTCTATCTGCTTATTTTTTATGTTTTAAATTTGTGATTTTGGTCCTGGTGTTCTTGTGTTGCAATTGTGGGCTGTATATGTCATACGGTTGTTGCTGATTTATGTTGCACTTTTAGAATTTTTGGTTATTATTGATTATTTGTTTACCTTTTATGCCTAGCTAGTTTAAATCTATGGTCTAGGTCCTTTTTATTTTTTATTTTTATTTATTTTTAACTTTTGGTTATTGTTGATCTTATATTATCATGTTTTCCCTGGCCTGAAAAGTATGAAACATCCAAGTTGTTATAATGTACTAAGAAATATGTAATATACAATCAAAGCTTAACATTGTTCCCTTCTCAATCAAAGTTTCTGGAAGTGATTAGTTGATCCCTCCGACAGGCTTCTAAGTTGATTTTTTAGATCTGAAAACTCGATTTGAAGTCATAACCATATATCTTCTGTTTGAGGAGTTCCTGATTGCGACTTTTGTCGTCTGCAAATTGGAGACACTAGTTTCTCTCTAATGTACGCAGTGCTTTCTTTTGTTAGATATTTCTATTGATTCCTTGACCTTCAAAACTTTCTCTTTCTGACTAGTGAATGATAATGTTAGACCATGTGATCTATGTTGTGTTTATATGCAAATTTTTGTATAAGCTTATGTCAATCCATTATGACTTGGTCAGAATTTTTCATACTAAATGGGATTGGGTTACCCTCTCATCAACTGAGAGACCAGAAGTCCTATTCTTTATTCTTTTAACTTATGGAAAAAGTTGCTTATTTAATAGTGGGATAGACGTTTAAATATCTTGCATACTTTTACTACCCTTGATAATTTGATATATTCCTGTGCATTGTTTGAATTTTATTGTTGTTTGCCAATCTTGTTTTTGTTACCACTGGTTCATTTAGAATGCATCACAATCAGCACTTCTACGAGTTGATTCTTATGCATTACCTTATTTGTAATTCTATGACATACAGTTTGAGTGGATGTGACTTTATACTTTTATAGGTCAAGTACAATAACGTTTATATGCTTATAGGTTCAGGATTGCAAATGAATTTGCTATATTGATAACCAGGATTAGTTGTTAATATGCTTCCATTTATTTTGGTGATGAGTTTACATTTCATCTAATGAAGTGGTTGAAAATATGTACTCCGATAATTTCAAAGGCTTTGGGGGTGAAAAATCTGATTCAGTTTAATCGAGCCCTATCGGGTAAGTTGTTGCGGAGGTATGCTACGGAAATGGAGGCCCTGTGGAGATCGGTGGTGGATATTAAATATGATAGTTTGAGGAGAGGTTGGTGTTCTAAGGAGGTTGGGGGGCCCTATGTGGGAGTGTGGAAATGTATAAGGAGGGGGTGCGAAGGTTTCTAAATTTGTGAGGTATGAGGTTGAAGATGGATCTAAGGTGCGGTTTTGGCATGATGTTTGGTGTGGGGAGCAGCCTTTAAAGTTCTCATTTTCGGAATTATTCACTATTGCTTGTAGTAAGGATGCATGGGTGGCTGATTATATGTAGTTCTGGAATGAAAACATTCATTGAAATATTTTCTTTATAAGGCTGATGCATGATTGGGAGGTGGTAATGGTCTCTATTTTCTTGAGTTGTATTCTCAAAGAGTAAGGCAAGGAAGTGAGGATAAAAGGAAATCGTTTGAAGTTTAGTCTCAATATCAGGTGTTATCTACTCCTGTAAGTTCTCCTTTTCTGTGGAAGAGTATTTGGAAAGTTAAGGCTCCCTTGAGAGTATCGTTCTTTGTTTGTATGGCAGCTTTAGGAAAAATCTTAACTTTGGATAATTTACGAAAGATGGATGTTATTGTGGTGAATTGGTGTTGTATGTGTAAGAAAAGTGAGCATTCTATTGATCACCCTTTTCTTCATTGTGAGGTGGAAATAGAATTTTGGAATGCACTTTTCCAGCTGTTTGGTGTTGCATGGGTCATGCCTCGTAGGGTGAGCGAGTTGTTGGTCAATTGGAGGGAATAATTGGCACACCGTACTGCTTTGAAAATGTGGAGGTTGGCTCCTTTGTGTTTAATGTGGTGTATTTGGAGAGAGCGGAATGCAATGAGCTTTGAAAATCGTGAGATTGTGTGGGTTCACGAAGTGGCCCTGCCTTGGAGGGGTTCTTCGTCATTAAAAAAAAAAAGAGTTGCGTCCCTCTAGACTTTTTAATAAATTTGCATTACTCAAAAAAAAAAAAATTAGTGATATGCTGTTTGGCAATCAATACTAGATTTCGGTCTTTCTCACAAGTGTTTGCTTATGTAGACCATGATGTAAAGGCCCTTTTATCTTTTTGAGTTTATCCATCCATCTGTTGTGATAGACCGTGTTAGGATCTTAAGGCTCAAGTTGTATTTCTGGGATTCCATTGCTTTCCTGCATTAAATGGGGTCCAAAGTTTAAATACACTTACCAAGGACTATTTAAGGCCTTGTGTTGGAACTTGACAAGTTTAAAGTCTCAGCTGATAGCTAATGTGAATATGTTAGTACAATTGGTGTTGTTTGCGGAGTGGAAATGTCTGTTGTAACAACCACCCCCAGCAATGTTAGAAGAAACTTATTATTCTTCTCCAGTTGTGATGCATTGGCAATGAGCTTACAGTTTTGTTGTAACTATTGGGCAGTTTTTAGAGTCGCTGGTGATTTCAATGAAGGTTATGTTGGAGGTTCCTCCAACGGTCGGTCTGGCCCTGAGGTTGTCGGAGACGATGACAGAAGATTTGACAGCAGATTCTCCGTTGGCTGGCCTGGTCTCGAGGATTTCGGCGAGAATCCCTATTGGGTTTGGTCCGATGTGTTTTGGTTGCATTGATGGTGCAAGCCCGCCGTTAGCGGTTATCCAGATAACATCGGAAGTTCAGATTCCGACTTCTTCTTCTTTGATGGATTGGCCCAGTGATGAAAGGAGTCCTAAACCGGCTTCTTCTACTGTGTTGGCTCAACACAGAGATGGAGGGATCCCTAAACCAAGGAAGAGTCTTTTTCGGTGTGGCTTTTTTAACCCTCTGCATCCAATTGCTATGGGTCCAAGTAAGGAAGCTTCAAGTATGGCCCCTCCTCCACCCGTTCCTTCGGTTAGGGTCCCTGATGTAGTCTTGAATACTGGGTTGGCTCTGGGTGGGCTTCCTAGGGTAGAGGTTTCGCCGGGCATCGTGACTAAAGGGCTTCAGGCTTCTGATTTGAGGCCCCTGACTGTGATGTCCTCTAAATCCATGCAGTGCTATAGCCGTAAGTTGAGAGGTAGTAGATTTTTGAAAATGGACGATAGTTTGAACGCCGAAGTAGTGTCATCGTTTAGTGCCCCGCCTGTCTCTTTTGGTGCAATGACAGATTTGGTAGGTCCATCTTCAGAGTTGGTGAATAGCAAAGAGGAAGACGATGATTTCTGGGGTGTGGAAGACTAAGTATGCTGGGGTGGGGATGGGGTAAACGGAGATTTTCCTTACCCTCTGGGTGATTTTCCTCTGCCACCCGTTTGGATTGGGACTCGATGTGGGAGCCTAATGAGGGGTTGGATGTCACCTTAGAGACTACCCCCTGGAAGGTAAAAGGTAGAAGGAAGCTTCTCAATTTAGAATGTTCCATCAACTATGATGCTAAGGGTGCATCCACTAGGTGGGGGAAAGGCAAGTCTCTCGTTTTCTAATGTTGTGTCTCGGGAGTTTTTTGGTTTTGCTGTTTTGTGGGTTTTGGGTTTGAGGGCTTGTCGGGTTTTGGGTTTGAAGGCTTGACTTTCTTGCTCGTTTGGAATCTCTTGTGTATATTGCATGTGTATTTAGGGTCGCCTTACGCTTTTTAATAAACTCTTACTTTGTCAAAAAAAAAAAAACTATTGGGCAGTTTTCAACAATTATAAAGATATTTTTTCATAGGAAACTTAAGTTCTTACGAGTTGGTTGTACATAAGAGATTACTTTCCGATTAAAGAGGATAAGCTAATCTCTAAGTGGTCATTCCTTTTTGCTTGGCTTTACACATGTTTTCTTCCTTTACCCATGCATATTTAAAGTTTATTTCTTTCTTTGTTCTTCATTTTGTTGGTGATATGTGTTAAATTCAGAACTATACATTTCCACAGTACTGGAAAATTAAATAGTCAAATTTCCTATCTACTGGAATATTTTTGGCTCTTTCTACAACCATTTCTGAGGCATAGGATGTCAAACCTCAAACCAGTTTGCAGGAAGTGCATATATGAGAAGCTCTCAGATGAGGAGATGGATTGCTGTCCTGTATGCAACATTGATCTGGGCTGTCTTCCAGTGGAGAAACTCAGGTCAGTCTTTTCATCTCTATTATGATAGCCTGCTTGCACTCTCCCTTTCCCCTATTTAAACATCACTATTGGTTGATTCTTTATATGATTTACAAGATTATAACTATAGGCAAATACAAAGAGTTGGTGCAAAAGATCTATCAGATTGGGCCCTATCGAATTTTAAGAATTTTTTTTTACTATAAAAGGATTAATAGATAGATCACTTATAATTAATCTTGAGCTTGCCCCCTTGAATCCTTACAGAACAAAGATAATAATTTTAATGTAATATTATTGTCAACTCTAGATCATGGTCAGTTTCTAGTTCTTCTATCCAGCTTTTTATTGTATCATTACTAAGATATGCTGGTTTATCCATTTATTCACTGCCCACTATGGACAGATTGCCAGAACTTCTTGCTAGCCTATCATTTCATCGAGGCTGAATTAACTTCTGGAAATGGTTCTAAAAAGATTGTGGTATAGTAATTTTTTCACTGCATAGAAAGTCGGTGCTTTGTCAATAGCATAATATGCAAGTGAACCTTTTTTTTTTCTTTATTTGAAGATATTATAACATAGAAGTGAGTTTTTTTTTTTTTTTCTTGTTTGATATTATCATTTTGAGATAGCCTGCATGCATTCCTCATTAAACCTTGTTTTGTATTTCTTTCTTTCTTTTTTCCCTATACATGCAAATAATCATTTCCAGATACCCGTTTTTCAATCTTAATGTTATACATACATTTCTTTTGGTGAAATAGATATAATGTTCTGTGTATGTGCTTATGTCTTTGTGTAGTCATATGCTCACACTAGAGGCTGTTCATTGCTAATCTGCAGGCCTGACCACAATTTGCAAGATATAAGGGCCAAAATTTTCCCATTGAAGAGAAGGAAAGTAGAGGCCCCTGAAGTTACACCTACAAATTCACTACCAGTTAAAAGGAAGGAGAGATCACTATCTTCATTGGTGGTCAGCACTCCTAAAGTGCCAATGCAGACTGGGTTGACTGGAAGGAGAACAAAAGCTGTAAGAAAATCTGCTGCTATACGAGGATGTAGTTTTGCTGTCGAGGAACCTGCCAAGAAAGAAGATTCTGCAGAGGATCATCCTCTGAGCTCCAGTTCACATGATTCTCAAAATAAAACTACTCGAAATAAAAGGCAGGTAAAGGAAGAGATATGTTTGATCCTTTGTTCTGTGTAACTTAAAAATTTGATTGTGTTGCAACTTGCAAGTTTGCCCTTGTAGGTAACTACATACTTGTACTGACTTAATCGTTCTGCTACCTTATTAAATTGTTGCAGGATTTTTCAGTTGCTGAGCCTTCTAATGAGCAGAGGCCTAATGAAGACAGAGAAAATGATGTGGAAGTAACTGAAGGTAAAGCCGATCTATGGACACCCTTGAATTGTCTTGTTGAAGCTGCCAACAGAACCAAGTCTTCTAAGTTAAATTCACAAGGGCTGTCCCTTGCCAAATTAGAGCAACATAATGCCCATGATAATGAAGTATATATGCCTGAAACTAAAGTCAGAGCAGAATCATTCAGAGCTCCTGAAAGTGATGTATATATGCCTAAAAGCAAAAGAAAGGAGCATGGACTCAAAAAGAAAGTCCAGGATGAAAATAACGGAACAACCTTAGTTCCAGGACCAGTGAAGCGTAGAAGGTTTCGAGCAGCTGGTCGGAAAAGTGCATCTGCCTCTGGAGAGCTGCACCCCTCAGCACAAGTCATGCTAGATGCTGCAGGTTCTAAGCGCAACAGAAGAAATAGTCCAATTTGGTTCTCATTAGTTGCTTCTGAAGACCGGTAAAATTCTGTTTAACCATGTCATTAGATGGTTTTCTATTCTTGTGGATATTGATTTTTAATTACTTCAATGATGCTTTCAAATAATTTATGCAGGAAAGCAGATGTTTCCTTGCCACAGATATCTGCATGTTACTTGAGAATAAAGTGAGTTTCT
The DNA here is from genome assembly GCA_900184695.1 of Betula pendula. Lineage (NCBI taxonomy): Eukaryota > Viridiplantae > Streptophyta > Magnoliopsida > Fagales > Betulaceae > Betula > Betula pendula. The sequence goes on from FXXK01001325.1 coordinate 20,300, forward strand.
TACTACGTCAACTGTTGTATATGAACATCTGTAAATGTTGACTAACTAATTAAAAAATGTGGGGTTCCCCTATTTTTTCTGCTGATTGGCATGTTAGTTTGATGATAGATTAGATTGAGGCCTACACCTCAGTAAAAGCAATATCCAGTGATTAGTACGCAAGGCAAGATGTATGGATGTAGTTTATCTTGTAACATCAATAGAAACAGGGAAATGTCTTCTCATGTAGTCATAAATTAACTCTTATCACAAAGTTTCCATATTTTCACTTCAGAAATAATGCGTGTTAAGCTCAAGAGTGGTTGATTGTTGTCATAGCATCTACACTTTCCTTGGAAAAGCTAAACCATTTGAAAACTTCTTGACATCTAGAGTGTTTTCCTTATGACAAAAACTGCAGTCATTTCCATCCCCTTGATATATGCTTAAAGCAGCAGGTAATTATGCTATGTAACCTGTACTCTTCAATGGTAAAGTAAGAAGTATTCTTCCTCCAAGATATTGTAACATATAAGTGTGTGTTCGTCATTCCAATGGCACGTCCAGAATACAGATAAACAATAATTTTATCATCAGAGTAAATTACCCCAACATGCCCTGGATTCAATTGAAATTACATGAACTTCCCTTGTACTTTCAAAACTTACTCAAGCCTCCCATAAGTTTCATATGTTTTATACACTTCAGTTTAGTCTATACTAACAGTGACAAAATATATTAACAGTAGTGTAAAAAATCATCTGTAATGCTTTTTGTTATTACAAGATTCATATCAATATCATAAACCTTTCTTATGCTCCAAAACTCGCAAACAAGCACTTTCTACCTCCCTCACACTTCTCATGTTTTAATGCTTTTGCTCAAAAATGGAGCATAATCTTAACTTTTTGGGTCAAAATTATAAGGGGCAGAATTGTCAATTGACATTTTCTGCTAATAAAATCCTCCCACATGGAGTAAAGTGTAATATCAAAAAACTTGAGCGAGCTCAGTGTTTTTTTTCTAAATCCAAGGGAGGTTGGAGTATTTTTCCCTTGTTAACATATTAGATGAGATGGTATGTTATAAATATTCTTAAACATCATATATCTTGGTTACAAGTATAGTGCGTTAAATTTTTGCAAGCAAGTACTTTTTTTCATTTAATTCCACTTATCATTGGGTTTGTGTGCATATTTTGCCATTATTAGACACAATATTGTACTGACCATGCTGTTAGTTTGTGTGAACTTTGTACACTGAGATTACTTTTGACTTGGTCAGAATAGAGAGAGGTATGAGATTGTGTTTTCTCTTCTGGATAACAGCAATTCCATTTTAAAACGGTGCTGTTTTGAAACTGAACCCTTTTGGATACATGTTGAGAGATTAGGGCATATCCAGCATCCTTAATAGTTTAGATTCTGGAGTAGATTTATTATGTTTAGGTTGGGAAGCCAGGAAGAAGTACAATGCATGATTAGCAATAATGGACATTCTGACATTACTTCATGAAATTTTCACCAGCTTCGGCTTCGGAAATAATTAGTGAATTACTGTATTGTGTGAGATAGGTTCAGGTTTGTTATGTAGCCAAGAAAAACTTTTATTTACTGTGTTTCACAAAAAATGGAGTTTTTTTTCCCTAATAGATTTATGGCAATCCTCTTTCATTGGTAGCTATTGGCCGTGGCGTATATTAGTTGTTCCATCACTTTTTCTTTTTGAGTGTCTTCATGGATTGTTTCCTTGTTTACTTGATCTTTTCGGTCTTACCTAGCTTGTTGTATTAAAAGTTGAACTGTGATTGTTAATCATTGGCCTAATATTTGGCAGTGTTAAAAGTTAATAGTTGTAATTCTTCAAAATTGTTTGTTCAGAGGGGAATGATGAAGTCAGCAATTCTTTTGGAGATTGCTTTGCTCAGCAGTGAATGTCTTGTGTTCTATTGACACTTTATTTTTCTTTCACAGGGATGGTAAAATGCCTGTATCATTTATCCAAAAGTACCTTGTGAAGAAACTTGATCTTACAAATGAAGCTGAGGTTTGTTTGTCTTTCTTGCCTTGCCAGAAAGCTAAGGATGTCTTGTTTTTTTATGTGGTTTTGATAAACTATTTTCTTGGTTTCTATTTTATTGCTAGATATAACTTGTCTTCTTCATTCTTGTTTGATGAAAGCAATAAAGCTGGAAAAAAAAAAAAAGGTAAAAAATGAAAGCAAGTGTGTGCTCAACTTGCATCTATCATGGGGCTTTACATGAAAGAAGCTCATACCAACTGTTTTAAATTGTTGATTTCTGCTGGTTTTAGGATGCATGTGCACAACAAACAATAGACGAGTTTAAGAAAAATCTATAAAAAAATTATTGCCTCCAGAAGACCAAATAATCATAAAAGTATAACAATTAAAAAGCTGTCTATTGAATTTCAAGAGACATTAAAAGAAACTAGATTAGTTTGAAAGTTGTCCTTGGTAGTTGCTTGTTGGCCTTACCTTTTGTTTTTTTGTTTTTACTTTCTGCATCTTTTTGGATTCAAGTTCTCCTAGCCGAATACTTATTTAAAGCCACACCGTGTTTCACAGTGTTCTATCAATAGTTATAGAAACTATTAAAATTCTCAAGTTAAAATGAGCTTAACCTACTGTTTGCTATTTGGGCTCAGCATGAATCCTTTTCGACCATTTAGCACTGTGTAGGGCCATATTCTTTATTTCAGCCCTAATGGTTATGTCCCTTCCTCGTGCCCTAAAATCCTGTTTTATTTGGGTCTTACCTGTCTTTGGTAGTGCCTTTCCATTTAAAGCAAATCAGTCCTCCATACTGGTGCATATGTTGGTCTAGTAGAACATGAGAACATTTTGACTTTCCTTTGTCTTTTTTGTAATTGTTTCTGCCCTTAACTTCTTAAAGTTAAGCACCCAAGTATAGAGTAATAACTGTTTCAACCATATGGAAGATCGAACTTGGTTGGTAGAACTGCTAGGAGCACTTGAAGGTAAAAGGCCTCTTGGGTGAAACAGAACGAAATCAATGCTCTGTTTTTGGGTTAAACAGAGCAGGAAACAAAAAATGGTGCTTCATATTTGGTGATAAATAAGGGCTCTTTTTGGTAATTATTTTTTATTTTTTGATTGTAGGTGGAGATAATGTGCAGAGGTCAGCCAGTGGTTCCATCATTGCAACTACAAAACTTAGTAGATCTGTGGTTTCGGACAGCATCAACATCAAAAAAAGTACCAGCATCGGTCGGCTCCTCTGCTAAGGACTTTGTGATGGTTCTGTCATACTGTCGAAAAATGCAGACCCCTTGAGAGAGACCCTTTTTAGAGTTTTCTTCGTCTTTCTCAAATTACATCTTTATTATCGAAGTTTCCGGAATCTTCCAAGGCTGCAGCATCAACTAAAGTCATTTGATCCATCCTGAACGTGTTTGTACCTTTGCATGTGATAAAGTGAATAAACTTATTTTATTAATTTTATTCCATTGGTTTTGCTGTATCACACACTGTACGTGTTGACCCTCTAATGGTGTCTATATATGTCTTCCTTTGGATATAATGATCTTAATTCAATTTGCATCGCATTTGATGCCTGGTATGCTTACAAGTTGCAACAGAGGAGCGAGCTGGCTACTGTTTCAACTGTAGTTCAATTTCATCAAAAAATGCTTCTGAATATGATTCGGAATGGTGCCTCTGGCAGTGTGATCCCAGTAACGCTAAGGAGATACCGTATGACAATTCAATCAATGAAAAACATCAGTTGATCTTCCCGAAACGATCAATTGGAGATTTGAGTCGATCAAAGCCGTCAATTTATCTCTTTAATTTCTATGTTTTCTTATTTTTAATCTATCGAAACCATTGAGTTCCCATCATAAAGTTAATGGGTAAAAGATCGAAACTTGTAAAGAATAATTCTAAATACTTAACTTTTATTCTACTGGATTGATGTGACTGTGCCTATCAGTCTTAATTTTTTTTTTCTATTTTAGTAAAGATCAATTCAAGGGTTGATGTGACACATTAGTCCAGTGGAATGTTAGTTGAGTATGTAGCATTACTTATTTGGCTCTAAATTGTCCCTTTGTATCTATTTTGGACGAGTAATGATAGAAAGAAGACCTAAGGAGAACTCAGGTCCTCTCAAAATTAATATAACTTTTAAAATTACTATTAAATTTTTTAATAGTTAACTATTAACTTTTCATCTAATAATAATTTTTAAAAGTCATAATAATTTTAAGAAGACTTAAATCTTTCTTGAATCTTTCCTCTAGTATTACTCATCTTACGGTAATGAAAATTGAAAGTGAGAATTTAAATCATGTTACTTCAATGTAAATAAAAAATAATATAATATTACCATAATAGTAATAATAATATCAAGAAAAATACTGCAGCATCAACATATATCTTTCTACTATAATAAGCATCAAAATCTTTACAGATAATTGGCATACTTAATTTTTTTTTTTTTTTTTTTTTTTTTAAAAAAAAACCTTAAATTTTTTTAATAAAAATAATAAAACACTTTTTACATCTGAAAATGGACCAAACAACAAAAAAGAGAACGAAACAAAACATAAAAAACAAGCCTAATATAAATTCAGCAATACCTGGTCCGTCCTCCGCGGTTTGCAGTTGCACTGGTTTTCTCTAGGCAAACAAACATGCATCAGGTAATCAAAACCCCTGTGAAACCCTAACAAAAACCCTCGTATATTTCATTTGCATTGTTTTTATTCTTCTTCTACGTTTCTGGTTCTGACTGTGCTTGAAATCTGGTACGAAGGGTGGAGGATCTGAGACTGAGGTGACTTGGGAGGACCAGCAGAACATTAACAAGTTTGGAAGATTAAACAACCGCTTTCACGAGCTTGAGGATGAGATCAAAATCGCAAAGGTTTACTGTATTATATACGTATCTGATGAGTTTTATGTGGCTTGGTCTTCTTTTTTTTTTTCGAATAAGTATTGTCTCATACTATATCTAGTTGTGAGTCACTGAATTTGTTGCGTAATTTGAGGTTGGTTTTGAGAAATAGTGACAACCCAACTCTAATTTTGGCTAAATCTTGATGGAAAAGCAAAAACCATGGAGGCTGAGGACCAGCTAACAGCCTTTTTTCTTTCTTTCTTTTATATATATACAATTTAAGTTACAATCTAACAGCTTTTAGTTCTTCTAGGTTCTCTTTTAAGTTTTACTCAAACAGTATCCAGTATTGTACATAGTACATAAATCTCAAACGGCTCCCAAGACCATGAATTTTATGTCCATATGTGTTTGATTCCTATAAATTCAAAAAGTAAGCTCAACTTACCTAACTATATGTACTAGATATGGTAGGTGGTGATAAAAGTGACTACACATTTGTAATGCTAAGAAAGTGTTGGAAAATAAAAATGTTAAAATTATGAAACTTCAAATTTTAACTACCTACACTTTACTGTACTACAACAGTTAAGTGGCTTTTATGCACTCAAATGCTAGGGAATTCTTATGCCTTTCCTTAAACATGGTTGCTTTAGTCTTTAATCTACCAATTTGTGGATGGATGATCCTATAAGTGTAGATATGCCAAAGTATATCTTAGCCAGTCAGAGGTGTCATCTAAAAATTTAGAAAAACTAGTTAATTTACTATTTGCATCTTGTTAGATCATGTATGTTAGTTTCGGAACATTTAGTAATATCTTGTTGTTACTGTGCCATTACTAGGGGAGGTCGAGCAGATCTCCCAACAAAAGCAAACCTTTGTTTTAATTCTTCAGTATGTAATGGCAGTTGATCTTAAGGAAGATTTCAATACTAAAAGAGGCTTCTTGAATTTTTTGGAGAGAGTTTCCCATCATACTCAAAATCTTAATTGCTTTTGGTGCTTCATTTGAAGCCTACTGTCTTTTATTACCATCTGTGATGCGTGAAGTTTTTCTTGCTCATAATTTATATAATATTTTTTTGTTCATTGGAAGAAGTTTTACAGTAACTTCGGAATTAGAGTTCTTGTGTTGTGAATCAAATCTAATTAATTAGGCTTCACATCAATCATAAATTGAAATGAAGTCTATTTACTAATGATCTTGAAATATCCCTAAAATTTGCAATTTTTTTTTTTTTAATAAGTGAAAATTTGCAATTTCTTCTCCATCATTTTCTCTCTAGTGAAAAATTACAACATTGTAAATTCCTACTACATCAAAATTTTTTTTTTTTAATTAAATTTCCTTTGAAGTGTTTTGCAATAAACTCTCTCCTAGCAGTTTTTTTTTTGAAAAAAGAATTATTTTACATAGGGCATGTCACTCTTTGTGAAAATGATTATTCAAGTTTTCTCCTATGCCTTACCCTAGAACATATCTATCCCTCTATCTACATCTGTCCTTATTATTTTCTCGGAGGAAAGTATTTTTGGGAAATAGCTACTTATAGATTTTATTTTTTTGATAAATAAGCGAAATATCATTAAAAGCGCAAAAAATTGGGACAGGGAACTTATAGATTATTAACAAAGAATTATAGAGATAGGGGCTACTGATGTGATTCTCTTTTGCTAATTGTGGTCCTTTTTCACTGAACACTTTACTCATTGATTGATGGATTGTATTATGGAATTTTTTTTGTAATTTCTTATGAAAAAGAAGAATCCTGCTATTAGATGAAAAGGGATAAGAATCATTGATATCTTAGAATATTGCCATTCTTAAACATAATTAAACAATTATGTTTACTACAACTTTGCAGCTATGGAAACTGCACATTCATGGCTATAAAACACTGCTACTAACAAGGTGTTGATCACACAAATGCTTTAACCTTTCTAAATGAACTTAAATTACATGAACTACTTGACAGAAATATGTTCTTGAGCTGCATGGCATCAACATTTGAGATGGCTAGCAGTTAAGCTTAGAATGTTGATGACTTCATCCATCCTTACAATGACCAGCATTCAATATAGATGGGGCCAAAAACTAGTTTAAGGAAATTTAGAAGTGTAAAATTAAACAGGATTTGGTGTTGTAGTGAATTAGAACAATCATTTGGCTCCAAGTGTCTGTGCACATGTAAACTATCTATGCACTTCTCATGATTCTGGTACAGGAAACATTAATTTCAGTAATACTACATGTAATAGATTTGAAAAGTAGCTGTTGAACGCAAACAGAATTTCTATACATACCCTATAAGAACGTTTGAGAGAATTTGACTCACTTTCTTAGTCAGATCATGAAGTATTTTTTGCATGTCTGGATATATATTAGAAGATGAACCAGAATTATGGATGGTAATTCCTATCTCTCTTACTAGTTTCTTATTTAATATATATATATAATTATTTTGCAAGGAAGCAGTATGGAAGTCACTGTATGGTCTAGATGGGTTAGACAAATGTATGGTCAATGAACAAGATCAATTTGCAAGCCAAGTTTGCTTGGGGATTGTTTCACCTTCACTTGAAATCGCTCTTGATTCTGTTTAAATGAATTTAAAGTTTGAAACACTAGCAGATGAATTGATAAATTAATTTTCTGCTTTAGTTGGCTATAGTTGCTAATTATGTGAAGTCAACTCTTTATTGAGTCGATCTTGAGGCAAGCTAGAGTAACTTAGTTCATATGGTCCTAGGGAATGTCAGCAATAATGGTATTTATCTTTGTCCCTTTTATCATACCATGTAGCAAGAAAAGCACATAAGTACGAAAGCAGTCTTTGTCTCTTCATGCAGGAGTGCTTTTGTGAGTATGTAATCTTGCAGTGATGGTTCAATAAATGATGCAGAACATAAGTTGTAGTGATCTCTAATGTCAAATCTGATGTAGCATATCCAGGAATTCCATACTACACTTAGATTTCTTGATGGGATCTTGGTTGGGTATGATATAAAGGTGTTTAGGATTGATTAAGTATGAAAAAATTTGATCATAATGGCTTTAGTGTTACTGAATCAGGAGTCAAGATTGCATGATTTTCTGGCAGCAAGTTGTTGAAAAGAAATTGAAAGAACCGAAAGAAAACAGCCTAGGCTTACACCTAGGTTTTCCTAATACAATCACACTTTGGAAGTAAAAGGCAATCAAACCCTCAAAGCTTTGAGAAAAGCTGCTGGAATTTTATTGAGTTATTATTACTTGATTAGCCAATGGTGGGTGCTGATTTGGCCCCGTATTAAAATTAAACCATATTCTTTGGTATTTTGATATATAAGCTTGCTCCTACTTGTAGCCAGCATCAGCAATCTAGAGGAGATTGTGATTTTCACGTTGGCCTCGTCCTTAGAATAACAATTCAGAGTTTTTTTTGGGAGATAAATATATCTATTCAGAGTTGGTTCACTTGAAGAAATGATGATCTAGCGTGCAATGTGGTACTCTCTATGAGAAAACATTGTTCAAATATCAATTGAAAGTTAAATTCATCTAGAGACATCTTTTCTTCTGGATATAAGTACAGTACTTGTTTAAGTACCAAAATTATGTTGTAATTACCATTTGATTAGGATGATTATAATAATGTCATGTACTATTACTTTCACAAATTTTAGCGCTTCAAGCCATCTTTACTTCAGTATTGAAAATTGAAGTATGATCGTTTGTTCTTACACTACTTTTACGTACTTTTTAAAATGATAAGAGGGATTGATCATTGTGAAAAAATAGTTGAGTAGCTCATGCTTACTCTCAAATCTAGCCACCTATATTGTGTTGTTGTGCAACTTGAAAACATATCTAAATCGAAAGTATATCTCATCAATACTCCAGATCAAGCACAAAATGACAGCCTTCAAACCTCCCTCTCGTACCTGCGCCAGTATCTTATCACCATTTTTTGCATGATCAGAGACCGCAACATAGTGAAAGAGGGCATCCAGTAAGAGCACAATGTTGCTAGAGCATATAAACTCTCTCTCTAGAGCAATTGCACATAGGAGACCAATTGGCAACAATGTGCATGCACTTAATTAGGATGTCCAAGGTAAAATCATACCAGAAAAACCTTTCCAAAAATAAACTATATGGCAAGATGGTTCTTTCATTTGAACAATATAACTCCTTTCTAATTTAGTTGTTAGATTTTGCTCTGCATTATCGTGTGGCAAGGAGTGCTGAGTTTTCTTCATTTTACAATTGTTTGGATTTCCTATTATTGCATGACAACATGGTATTGAGAGGCAAGTGGAACAATAATCATTAGAAACTAAATTAGAGGGAGACCATTTCACTACAGATGCAAAGTAACTCATCGGTTGCCCTTGCATTCTTCATTTTTCTTTGTTCTTGTTATGATCTTCAGCTTTAATCCCCCTGTTTGTTCTAAAGCTCATTACAGCAGAAAGCATTTTTCTTCCTCGAATGCAATGGGTATATATGTTAGTGAAAACGTGTGTATATTCCAGTTGCATTTTGTTTATGATCACAACTAGCTGAAAATGTATATTTGAGTTGTCCTGTTCTCTCTTTATTTATTAGGCCCCCCTTCTAAATCAATGGTCTTTTTTTCCCCAGGAATCAAATGAAAGTCTGGAGGATGCTAGCAACGAATTGATTCTCACTGATGAGGAGGTGGTTCGGTTCCAAATCGGGGAAGTCTTTGCCCATGTCCCGAAGGAAGAAGTGGAGACCAGGATAGAAGATATGAAAGAGGTGACTAGCAAGAACTTGGAAAAACTCGAGGAAGAGAAGGTTTCTATAGTTGCACAGATGGCTGAATTGAAAAAGATCTTGTATGGGAAGTTCAAGGACTCTATCAATCTAGAGGAGGAATGATATGATTTCCCTTGTTGTCATGTTACTAGAGAAAATGACTTGCTGCAAATTCTGGTATGTTTGGATATTATTAAGCAATGGGTTTAAGACAGTTGGATTAATCAGTGCATGTTTTATTGGTCCTTTTGGCATGTGTCATGAATGGGTCAGCTTTAAGCTTGTTCTGATAAAAGAAGTGGAACTACATGTAACTCAGTTTTTACCTGGTGCACATTTTGATTCTTCAATAATTAAGCTTATACTAGACTGAAAAAAATAAAAAGATTAACTATTACTATACTAATAATAAAAAATGAAAAGGAAGTATGGGGCATATATCACGAGGAAAGGTGAGCTGTTGGCCACTAAGAAAGAAAAAAAAAACAAGACAAAAGAAAGGAAGGTTGAGTTGTTAGCCAGCTTTTTTAAGTAGGGCACAGGCCTTTTTCTTAAGATTGGACACAGCCGTCGGCTGTAAGGAAATCTTTTATTTTAATGAAACCTTTTAGTCGGCTTCATGTTCTTGGCCAGTTTTATTCATATATTTGTAGCTATATCAATAATGATCAAGTACTAGGCCAATTCCTAAAGAAAAGTTTACTTTTCAGATTGGATTTCCGCTACCTGACAGCCATTTCTTGTTGGGCTGGGAAGAATAATTTAAACTAGCAATAATTAACTGTTCTTTTCTTCCCCGACCTCAAATTGCAATTGTTAGTGGGGCGTATGACTACCTGTTTCCATTAAAATATTAGCTTGCTGTTAAGAAAGGAATTGGGATCGGGATCCTTATAATGAGGGAAGGAATTGTAAGAGCAATCTTAGCAGTTTTCTTTACATTTTTCTTAAATTTGAAAATCAAATTACTTTTTGATTTTCAATTTAAATATACTTTACAATAGTTTCTCTCTTTTCCTATACCATTAAAATATGAGAAATGTTATCTTGCATTCTCCTAACATACTCAATTGACATGATATGTTCATTCACCCTTATATCAATATTTTCCTGAGTATACTCAGAGCAGTTAAATAACATTTTATTAAAAAAAAAAAAAAAAAAAAAAAAAAAATCTTTCTTTACAAAACAAAAGAGGCTAAAATAGGAAAAAATAACCAATTAAAACTTCAATTTTAAGCGCTCAGCCATATCAAAAATTGGTCATTTCCAATAAGCCGACCCTATTTTTGAAATACCCAATTTAGTAGTTCTATTTACATGTACTCCAAAAATGAGGTTGAGCTGATCGGGTAAGGGAATCATCCTATTTTCATTTGTTCTAATTAAAGCCAGCTTTTGGATAAAGATCCAACTAATCAACTGTTGCAAATGACATCCCATAAAAACTGAATTGACCCATTCTTTTCTAGTTTATCTTCTCTCTTTCTCCTTTTTCCCTTCCCCAAAAACTAGAAGAAAAATGGACAATTTTGGTTCAACATAGCATTTGAAGCAAACATCCAACACAACAATAGAAGGAAATCTACTCTTAAGACTTTAACATGCCTAACGACCAACTTGTTTCAAAATTTAAATCACAGAGGATTCAATCAATTTCGAAAGGATACAAAAAATGACACACCTAAAGTAAATAAATCCAAAATCAACAAAAAATCAGGAAAAAAGAAAGAAAAAAAGGGCATCAAAATCATATGCAATGAAGTGGTTCATCCTGCAACTACAACACGCTTATAAGAAAGCAAAAGTACCAGCCACAAAATGAAAATGCCACCCAGCCAACAAATATCGATGGCGGCAAACAAAAATTCGCTAGTCAATCTTAAACTAATTAGATGGATAATAAACCTGTCTATTACCTCCTCCAATAAATAGAGAACCACCACCAAAGTGTATAAAGGCATTTCTTGTAAACATCTAGAATCATGACACTCGATCAATAAGTTGACAAGGGGAGCTCAACCTAAGCCAAATAATTATGAAGTTCTGAGCTTTCTTTGATCATAAACTCTACTGAATCTCGAAGTGTGATCTTTAATACACCATTAAAGATAAAAATCTCCAACTGGCTAGGTAAAGAATCAGATGCTGTAAAATACCATCAAGAATATAGGTATTATTAATTCAAATTCTCCAGGCCTGTCATGTCTCCTCCATCTCCATGATACACCCAAAAGCTTATGCCAAAGAAAACTTGTCATTCTTCAGGTAAATGGAAATGTCTTTGAGGACAGATAGTGGGTCAAAAGAGTATTGGTTATTCTAATCAAAAGTTGCAAAGTAAACCATATCTCCAAGTGGTGTAATTCATGAAGCAATCGGTTACAACCCCAACATTGTCTAACTTGTTAATAAACCCAAATAACATTACCTTTCCCCCCTCCCTTTGGCAAGTAGATCACATTATCTCAGAAAGAGAAAAAAATATACATGACAATTTGCTAAAACCCCCATAATCTATTGAATTTGCAGCCTTGACCAGAAAGCTAGAAAAAAAAAAAAACACAAAACACAAAACAAAACAAAACAAAGAAAGAACGATTGTCTAAAGATCAATGATGTTGAACAGATGCTTAAACAAGTGCAACGAATATGTTATCTTCAAGACTCACCACAATCTCTTCATCAATTATAAAAAGACTTGAAAAGAAATACACCTTGTCGAATCGATATATACTGTAGCAGGTTCTCTGCTCAACCTCTAACCATGCCCCTACCATGCATCCCATATATTTCTTAGATAATTCTAGCTCATTTAAATCTCACCCTATAGTCTCTCTCCCTCTCTCTCTCATCATGTGACAATCTAACAATTTAAAGGCTGTTTACTTCTAAGCAGCCTTGAACAAAAAATCAAGACAGTAATTTATAAATCTCTGTTAGCGTATTCTCAATATAAAGCTCTTAAAAGGGTTCAATGAATTTCCACCTACTTTTAGCTAAAGGAAATCACTCAAAATTATTAAGTAAAAGAAAGTAGTGAATCGCTAGACTAAGACATATAAGTAACAGAAGAACGAAATATAATAGCAATTCGAATATTGAAGGTCCATTTTACAGCTTACTATTAAATAGCTCCCCTCATAAGCACCTCAAAGTTCAATGAGTGAAGTACCCGAGTAATAAAAAGAAGGCTACGACAAACTACCAGCACAACTGAGACTCAGGTCAAATTTCATGTTAATTTGAAATAAATAAACATTTCAAACCAGCCACAACAAACATAATTGTCCCTTGAGATATTAAGGGCAAAGGAAAGAAGCATTTTGAAACTGGTTGATCATTAGGATAATTCAATTTAGCTAGAGTATATAGACAAACACAACTTTGCAAATTCAAGATACAACAGAAACTGACAACCAGCAACTAAACTTCAATCAGTAAACCCACGAAACCAAAGAAATCACCTTTCCTATTGATGCTGCAAACCGGTAGACACCCCATTTAATCTTGATTCTGTCGTCGCTTTGTAGCATGAAAAACCATGTCAATAAACTAACAGAAAACTGACTGAACCAACCAAAACTCAAGTCATCATATCTCAAACCAAAATACTCGATTATAATTAGGAACCAAGTTGGAGAAAAGGTCCTCTCAAGCGCAAAAGCAATATCAACAATAGTACAATCTGTTCCCCAATATCAACATATATAAATCCACCCCATAGTGCGCAGAGAACCCCATCTCCTCACAAACAACACCACAAGTGCCCATAGAAAGACAATTTTAGCGGAATACCCACTAGAAATCAAACCCCAAAAAACCAATTACCGCTGTGAAATCGGTCTTTTAGCGCAATACCCACTAGAAATCAGGCCTCAAAAAGCCAATTACAAGCTTTGAAACCGTAAAAATCCCATGAATGACAACAGAGAAGAACTCATATCCGGGTATACGTGGTCCTCAGTGGCTGCTGAGTCCCCACAACCGAGACCAACCCACCTTCCACAGCGCTCTCCTCGTCAAGAAACAAGTCCTCCGTGCCCCGAAACGCTGCGTGCAACCCCACGACGACGACCCCAACAATGAGAGCCACCAACACGTTCAACCCCACATTGGTCAACACCAATGCGATCACAGTAACAAATCCCAGCGCAGCGAGCACGACCCTGTCGTCCAAGGTCTGCCCGAAGAGGACGATGGGGTCGTCTCTACCGAAGTAGAGGGAGAGCCAACCGACGAATACGATGAGGTAGACGATCATGGAGACTGGGTGCCAGAGGAGGCTGAGGAAGAGGACGAAGAGCACGGCCATGGCGTAGTTGGCCCGGAAGTGGTAGAGGTTCCGTCTGACACGCGACATGGCGTCCTGATAGGATAGTGGGAGGGAGAAGGAGGAGATTGGGGTGAAGAGCTCGGTCCATGGCCGGCGCGTGGCTACAATAGTTCGGGTTGCTTGCGTGGCGCGTGATATGAAGGTCAGGGACGTCGGCGAGGAGGGTGGCGGTTGTGTGGTTGTGGTGGTGGAGGAGCCGTAACCCGCAGGTGATTTGAACGACATTACTGTTCGATTCTGTGAATAAAAAGTGTCAAATTTTTCTTTTAGATCTGAAACTTTGAGCTCGAGAAACCCAAAGGCAAGGCGCAAAGGAATGGGGGTTTCCTCTCGGGGGGATTGAAGGAGGCGAAGAAAAGGAACAGAAATGGTTGCCTATTTGGGGCTTTTCTGGTTACGTTTTCTATTTCCAGCCATGCTATTGGCAAGATTTTTATCCCTTTTTTTTCTAAATTTAATATGATTTTTAAAATTAGATTCGAGATAGAATATTATTGAATTTTGACACAATATTCATTTAAAGAATAATATCACATTTGAGAATAAAAGAAAAATAAAGTTAAATATAAAATATAAAAGTCTTGCATACAGAAAAAAATAAAAAAGTTTTAACCTTGTTGAAATAGACTTTTTATCTAAATAACGTTTTCTGTCCTAATGAGTGTGATATTTTGTGTATTACTTTGTCTAGCACCAATTTGCAATAAACTCTTTATAGTTTTAAAAGCTTTAAAACTTAGGATGCGTTTGGGATTGCGATTTCGCAGACAATAAGATCGATTTTAAACCAAATCGCAAAAACTGGATTGTTTGGGAACTGCGTTTTTAAAAAATTGCGATTTGAAAACGCAGAAAATCTGCGTTTTCAAATCGCAGTTAAGAAGTTGCTTTTTTGAAAACGCATAATTTTAAATGAAAAATGCTAAATTGCGATTTTAAAGGCCAAACTGCGATTTTACCAAACGTTTAACTGCGTTTTCAAAAATCACGTTTTTAAATCGCACTTTTTAAAATTGTTATTTTTAAAATCGCTATTTTTAAAATCGCACTTTTTGAAATCGCAATCCCAAACAGGCCCTTACTGTAAACAAGCATAAATGATAAATGGAATTCATGTTACTAACCCCAAGATTTCGGGAAAACTGGCAATTTTTTACACTACTTGCGAACTCGACACAAAATTAGTGGATTAGAATTGATAAGTTTGACTCATTCAATTAAATTAGTTAAATTAAGATTGACTTATATATAGTCTTGTACACATGCTTCGACATAACACAAATTCACACTCGACATTTAAGACTAGCAATTTTTTACACGAATCCAACATAAAATTAGTAAGTTAAGGTTAAGAAGTCTGACCCGTTTAATTAAATGGATCGAGTTAGAGTTGATATATATAATTTTATATTCATATCTCAACGCAACCTAAACTTGACATGCAAACACAGATTATCACCCTTAAATTTTGGGCGTGACCTACATCCAAAGTTTTTTTTGTTTTTTTGTTTTTTTTTGGCTTAAATTGCCGTAAGCAGAAAAAAGGGGTTGGTCCTCTTCACTTAATGGTTCAGCCAGGGCATAACTTCAAATTTATGTAGTTTTGATATTGGTAATGAACAATTCCAACCATTCTCGTGATTGCAATGATCTGTTTGCCTACATTAATGCAAGAAGCGACTATGTCACAAAAAACTTTATGTTTGTGGTATCGAGATTGGCTGCAAGCTCTTACTCGAATTGCAGCCTATCCGACTTTTAATTGTGTGAGAGGCCTTTAATGAGAGTTTGAAGCCTGTCCGGGCACATGAACTTCATGGGCGGCGTCTCTCAATTAGCTGATTGATTGTACTGCAATTAGGACAAGCAATTGTAGAGAATTTCAGCCCAGGTCTTTGAAATTTCTTCATCGTGACATTTCAACTCTTGTTTTACTCAAGGGGCTGTGATTGGGGAAAATTCTTAAAGTACTTTTTTGTTAATTGATGTTCCCTTTTTTCTTCTATTATTTTCCTTTCAAATAACAACACTAATATTTTGTGCGTGAAGTGCACGGGTTTTTTTGTTTTTGTTTTTTTTGTTAAAAACAAAAACCATTTCTCAAAGATTCAGTCAAAATATGCAACTTGAGAAAGGTTTTTGACGTTTAAAAAAGAAGGGGCTGAAATTAGTATGAAAATTCTGCCAAAATTGCAAACAAGTCTCAGTTACAACTATCAATTTTTGTTAAATACAGTTTCTATTTATACCCCATAATTTCCGTATGGTATATAAATAACAAAATAGAAAAAAAAGCTCCCAGTTTCTCAGATGAGGACGCCCCCTTCAAATCTTTATCCGCACAATATTCAAGTCCTTCATTTCTCTTTATCAGCAGACGGCAAACTTGATTTTTCCTGATCAGAACCATGGAACTTCCTCCCAGCTTCAACAGCTTCCCTGTTAAGATGGCAGGTAGTCAGAGTATGCAGCTGATTCATAAAACAAAATTTGCAGGCTCTCTGAAACTCAAATATGTCCCACGTAGACCCACTCTTACCTTAAACAATGTGAACAATTAATTTCACAGGATTCACAATTGGTATAGAGAACTAACCATACCGCAAAGTTTTTTATTTTTTTAATCTTTTCTTTCTAACTTAGTCATCAGCATCTAAAATCTATGGCTTAAGAGCTTGTTTGGAATTGCTTTGAAAAATAAGAGTTTTGGTATCCAAAAAAAGCCTCGAAGGGCTTTTTAGAAAAAAGTCTCATTTTCAGCTTTCTCCAAATAGCAATTTTAAAAGTGATTGTCAAGTTTTTAACTAAACGGTCTAATTTTTGCTTGGCATAATTGTTTTTTTGTATTAAAAGTACTTCTAAGCTTCTTAACGCAATCACGAACAAACTTTAAGTAAGTCCAGAGACCTGAAGGCATTTACAAGCTCCTTATTTTCAGGGTCGAGCATCACTCCCTCATAAAAAGAGTTGGCTGCTTCATCAAACCTCTGCAATAGTAAGAGCAAAACAACTAACATCAGACGACAAAGACGAAAATTTTTGTTTCAAGTGCCATGGTCCAGATGGGGGAACATGAGAGCTTGCCTGCAATAAACGTAGAGCTGCACCTTCCCGATAGCAAGCTTTTGGCCAATTTGGTCTTAATGCTCGGCAGGCCTTTGCATCAGCTAAGGCATGCTCAGCTTGACCCAAACGCATCCAACAAAGGCTCCGATTGGAAAGCAAAGTAGCATCAGTGGGGTCAAGATCGGCTGCCTGTATACATCACCAAACAATACGGTCACAAAGCTGAAAGCTCACGAGTCTGGCAAAACATTCAAAGTATTTGGAAGCAAAAGCAACAACTTCAAGAATTACTAGACATATGAAGCAAGGACAATTTAAGATAAATGACATACCCTTATATGATAATGGATACGTGGACCGTGAATAAGGAAATTATCCTTTTTATTTTCCTTTTTCCATGGATAATGCTAGGATAAAGCACCAATATAGCATGATATACTTTTGAGGGCAGAAGTTCATTTTTTTTTTTTTTTAGGAAAAAGGGTTTAAATGTAAAATATAAGATCAAGTGTCTTAGAAAATAAGAAGCCTTCTAAATTTTAATCGATGAGTACCTAATATGGATCATTTTTTTTTTCTGATGAGTGAGTACCAAATATGGATCATATATCATTTCTTCTTTTGTTATTTATAATTTCTAAGTTAGCTCTGTCAGAAGAATGGCCTGGACAAATTTAACTGAGAAGATTTTCATCATTTTCTTTAAAAACACTAAATTTTATAGGCAGTTGTCAACAAAAGATGATTCCATTAGTTACAGAATAAGTTTTCCCCAAGAATGTTTCATATTGTACTGTGTTCTCTGCTATCAACTGATCAAGCAAGAGAGCAACAAAAAAGAAAATCATACGCTTGCAACGAATAAGGAAAATTTTCAATACTCAGAGCCTAAAATATTCAATAAGTCAAAGAAGAACAGAAAAAGTATGTACTTGGGTATAAGCATCTACAGCAATATGATAATCTTTTCTTTTGAAAGCATCCTCTCCTCTTGATTTTGCTTCTGCAGCTTTCTTCTTTACTTCTGGTGCCACCTGAAATGTTAAACATTCATGACAACAAACACAAGACTACAAGAATTCCAACAGACTATATCCAAAATATTTTAGATGAGTAATTTATAGGGATGATAATCTTTATGACCTGACACATCAGACAAATAGCTCAATACCTCCAACAATTCAATTCAAATCCATAAAATAGATCCCAACAAGAATGAGTACTTCCTGATTTAGACTATAACCATAAGTCCTCTAATCATAAACTGTAAATACGTCCAATTCCTTGCAAGTGATTGAAGGGAGAACCATCGCACCATAATTAAAAATTACTCGTAAGTCATTCCAAATCATCCCTAAATTGCTTTGTAATTTTTCTTCAGTAGCATTTAGTGTTTCTCCCACACTGGCTGAAATTTTCAATTCAAATTCAAAATCTTATAAAATGTTTTGCAGTACTAATTGAAATAAACAGTAATTGACCAAAGAAAGTCATTGGTTGTCTTTTGGTTGAACTAACGGTTAAGCAGGTAAAATCAGAATATTGAATTCTGAATTGAATTTATGACATCATGTAGTGATGAGTTAAGAGTTCTACAAATCAAAGTCTACAGATTATCCAGTGCAATCTTACAAGGAAAAGTAAAACCTAGGAACCATCCAATTTCAGGCAACAGACAATCCTAATGAAGAATCTGAGCAGCATTAAAGTAAAACAAACAAAAGGTACAATAGGAAAAAAAAAGAAAAGTGGAACCTCATGGAGATCTTGCTTTGCAGTTTCCTTCGGCACATTAACTTCCTTCGGGTTTCTGGTTTCTTCCTGAAATATTTCCCTTGAAAGTTAATACAAGAAGCTACAATAACTTCATGTCTGGCAGACAAAATATGAAAAACTAACTGCCACCAAGGTAGAGACTATTCAACGGTAACTTATTTAGAATTGATATCAAGTAGAAAATGATTAAATTTTATAGTGACACAAGTATGACAGTGTTTCTTTGTCGCCCAGGGTTAGTCTTTTATTTTTCATCGTTTCCTTCATTTCTTAAGTGGGCAGACCTCCTTTCACTCTGTGTAATCTCCTTTCCTACCAAAATTTGATTTTGCTTCTCATATAAAAATACACAACCACAAGTCATTTCACATGGGCACTAGAGCTCAAAATACCTATGAATGGAGAAAGAAACTCATTTTTTTTTGCATTCTGATCCAAAAGAGAAACAATAAACATTTAGTCGCTGCTATGTTGTGTATCAGGCTAACAGAGAAACCCAACAGTGTGTTAATAACTTTCTCGGCCTTTTGGCTAAAGATCAAGGGTAGTATCTGTTCTTATCAGTTTAATAAAATCAAAATCCTAAACTCAGAGATTGGATATTCAGTCTTTAGTTTAAGCAGATATCATATCTTGTATAAAACACTATGAAGCCCATAGCAGTAAATATTTATGATCATTGAAAAAGTTGGACATCTTCCTCCCATCCCAACATAGCCAGACTATATGTCAGGATCTTAATACCTGTTCTTTGCTACTTTCAGACTGCATGTACTCAAGTATTCCATCAACGGTCCAATTTGGAATGGTTTCAACTTTTGATGTCAATGGAAAAAGAATCTCAACAGCTCGTCGATTGCCTCTAGCAGCTGCAACCTGGATTGGCTTCGCACCATCCTGCGATGCCAGAAACATTCAAAAGCTATTTCATTTGGCAATGAAGTCGACTAACATTAATGTGACAGAAACCATCTATAACTATCTTTTATGCAATCATACAAACCACCAATTGAAACAACATCCAATTTGTAAATCCGAGTAAATATGGTTCATATCCTAGGTAATAGTGGCTAACTCTAGATTTTTGGTAACCTAACAGCGTGCTTAGAAAAGAATGTAATCTAGATCAGAGCTTTGTTAATTATGGTGACTCAGCCATAAACTTTGTCCTAAATTTGACCATTCGTATTTATCAAAAATAAAATAAAATTGACCATTTGCAAGAGAAAGTGGACATATAGCAAGGTCAACTTGGAGAGACCTCCAAGTTGGTAAGTGGATTATAGGTTGGGAAATAAAGCAAGGTCATTGAGGAGATAGCAACCCTAAGCAATACAAAAACATTTGAGGAGTTCCAATGTTTGTCTTTGCTAAAAAGCTGTTGCCTAGTGAAAGATGGGGTTTTCCCCAAATCTTATAATAAAAGAAGCAGAAGTTACAAATTCTTCACGTACGCTGAAGTTTGAAATAACATTTTCATCAGTAAAATACTTATTTTAAGCAGCATAATATTTATTAAAAGGTGCCAAAGGGCACACAGGGAACAATACAAATGCCTCTCCCCCACTGCCACAAAAAAAAACAAAAACAAAAAGAGTAGAAGAGGAAGATTTATATTACAAATCAAGTCCTAAGATTAAGTGCATCAATGAATAAAATGTTTTGGACACTGCATTTCTTACATTTGTTCACCATGGAAACAAGGAAGGAAGGTACTACATAGAAATGTCACCACAAGAAAATAGGAAGGGCACACTCGCAGGCACAGCTCATGTAAGGAGAGAAAAGATGAACATGTATTTTGAATTTTGATCATGTATAGAACTCTAAATAAAGAGAGGAATGACATGAGGAAGGTGTTTGATAAGTGGGATGACATGAGGAAGGTGCACCTGCATAGCACATTTTGACAACCTCTAGTATGTAAACTACAAAAAAAAGAAAAGACAAAGTCTAGTATGTTTGAAGTCCTAAAACTTAACACAATTTAAAAGTTTAAGAAAGCAATATGCTTGAGCTACTAAAAAGTAAAAGAAAACAAAATCAACTTGAAATATAATTTTACTGTTAATAGGGAGGCCAAAGTGTCAAAAAGCGTCATCTTTCTCTATGCAGGGGATTTCATTTTGTTACGAGTCATTTTGATAAATATACATTATAAGTCTTCAGAAACTTTTTTAAAAAATAAAAAAGAAAAAAAAATCTACAGCAAGTGTGACAAATCAATTGAATCCTTGACCAAGTTTTTTTTTTTTTTGAATGCCAGGAGGGGGGGCGTAAAAATACCAAAAGACAAGAGTGAGAGAGAGAGAGATGGCACTGAAGAAACCCTAAATATGAGGAAGGTGCACGTGCATAGCACATTTCGACAACCTCTAGTATGTTTAAATTCCTAAAACCCAACACAATTTGAAAGTATAAGATAGCAATATGCTTGAGCCACTAAGAAGTAAAAGAAAACAAAATCAAGTAGGAAAATTAATTTTACCTAGTAAGGAGGCCAAAGTGTCAAAAAGCATCATCTTTCTTTCTGCTGGGATTTCATTTTCTTATGAGTCGTTTTGATAAATATACATTAAAAGTCTTCATAAGCTTTTTTTTTTTTTTTCAAAAAAAAGCATTCAGTAAGTGTCACAAATCAATTGAATCCTTAACTAAGTTTTCTTTTCTTTCTTTTTTTTGGAAAGCTGGGGGGGGGGGGGGTTGTGTGGGGGGTGTTAGGTGGGGTGTACTTTTTAAGTAGATCAAACCCCCTAGAATCCTAATAATTTCATAAATGTCAACAATGTAAAAGCAATTGTAGGTAAAAAAAAAATACCAAAAGACGAGGAGAGAGAGAGAGATGGGAGAGAGAGAGGATGGCACTATAGAAACCTTAATATGTCATCATTCTTGCATATGCCACTAAACAAAAAAAAAGAAAAAAGAAAAATAACCACATCTTTAACAGTACATAGTATTTTGGCTGAACAGATATAAGCAGAAAGCAATGAAACAAAGTGGACAGAATAACATATTAACCCA
The DNA here is from genome assembly GCA_900184695.1 of Betula pendula. NCBI lineage: Eukaryota > Viridiplantae > Streptophyta > Magnoliopsida > Fagales > Betulaceae > Betula > Betula pendula. Next base: position 42,131 of record FXXK01001325.1, read on the forward strand.
AGAGCATTTTTCCAACACTCCTAACAAGTAAATGCACAGAGATACAAACAAGAGATAAACAAGTGAAAAGCTTGATTGACTTCTCAAGTAGAAAAATTTAGTGAATCGTACAGCCTCACCTCATCAGTGACATTTGGATCAGCTCCAGCTTTCAACAAACAGTTTATGATTTCTAAGCTCCCATTATAAGCAGCAATATGCAAAGGGGTCGCTCCACCAGCGCTAATATTTACTTTGGCACCTGCCTATACATTAGAATATGCAAAAATTAATAGCACAAAATCAATATATAAGGTATATTCAGCGAACACATACATAAACAAAGGGCTGAAATCACAAATATTCAAGCACCAAAGAAGCCTTCTTTTACCTTTGAATAAGAAAAACATACTGATTTTTTCGAATAGGGAGGCAAAGTGTCAAAAAGCATCATCTTCTCTCTATGCTGGGGAGTTTCATTTTGTTATGGAGTCATTTTGATAAATATATATCACTATGAACTTTCTTCAGAAACTTTTTTAAAAAATAAAAAAGAAAAAAAAATCTACAGCAAGTGTGACAAAATCAATTGAATCCTTGACCAAGTTTTTTTTTTTTTTTGGATGCCAGGAGGGGGGGGCGGGGGGGGCGAAAAATACCAAAAGACAAGAGTGAGAGAGGAGATGAGTGCACTGAAGAAACCCTAAATATGGAGGAAGGTGCACGTGCATAGCACATTTCGACAACCTCTAGTATGTTTAAATCCTAAAACCCAACACACAATTGAAAGTATAAGATAGCAATATGCTTGAGCACTAGCAAGTAAAGTAAAACAAAACAAAGTAGAAAATTAATTTTACAAGTAGGAAACTAGGAAGGACAAAAGTGTCAAAAAGCATCATCTTTCTTTCTGCTGGGATTCATTTTCTTATGAGTCGTTTGATATAATATACATTAAAAGTCTTCATAAGCTTTTTTTTTTTTTTTTTTCAAAAAAAAGCTTCAGTAAGTGTCACAAATCAATTGAATCCTTAACTAAGTTTTCTTTTCTTTTCCTTTTTTTGGAAAGGGGTGGTGGGGGGTGTTGAGGTGGGGTGTACTTTTTAAGTAGATCAAACCCCCTAGAATCCTAATAATTTCATAAATGTCAACAATGTAAAAGCAATTGTAGGTAAAAAAAAAAACCAAAAGACGAGAAGGAGAGAGAGAGAGAGAGAGAGAGAGAGAGAGAGAGAGAAGAGAAGAGAGAGATGGCACTATAGAAACCTTAATATTGTCATCATTCTTGCCTATGCCACTAACAAAAAAAAAAAAAAAAAGAAAATACCACCACTCTTTAACACATACATATTTTTGCTGAACAGATATAAGCAGAAAGCAATGAAACAAAGTGGACAGAATAACATATTAACCCAAGAGCATTTTTCCAACACTCCTAACAAGTAAATGCCACAGAGATACAAACAAGAGAAAAACAAGTGAAAAGCTTGATTGACTTCTCAAGTAGAAAAATTTAGTGAATCGTACAGCCTCACCTCATCAGTGACATTTGGATCAGCTCCAGCTTTCAACAAACAGTTTATGATTTCTAAGCTCCCATTATAAGCAGCAATATGCAAAGGGTCGCTCCACAGCGCTAATATTTACTTTGGCACCTGCCTATACATTAGAATATGCAAAAATTAATAGCACAAATCAATATATAAGGTATATTCAGCGAACACATACATAAACAAAGGGCTGAAATCACAAATATTCAAGCACCAAAGAAGCCTTCTTTTAAA
>FXXK01001325.1:47006-60303 GCA_900184695.1 Betula pendula
CACTTTTTTAAAAATTGTTTATTTTTAAAATGCTATTTTAAAATCGCACTTTTTTGAAATCGCCAATCCCAACAAGGCCTTACTGTAACAAGCATTAAATGATAAATGAATTCATGTTCACTAAACCCACAGAGTTTCGGGAAGCTGGCATTTTTTACACTTATCTGCGAACATCGACACAATACAAAAATTAGTGTGATTAGATTGATAAGTTTGATTCATTCAATTAAATTAGTTAAATTAAGAATGTGACTTATATATAGTCTTGTACCACATGCTTCGACATAGACACAAATTCAGCACTCGACCATTTAATACTGAGCAATTTTTACACGGAACCAACCATGAAATTAGTCAGTTAAGTTAAGAAGTCTGGACCCGTTTAATTAAATGGATCGAGTTAGGAGTAGATATATATAATTTTTAAAATATTCATATCTCAAACGCAGACTAAACTTGACATGCAAAACACGAGATTATCACCCTTAAATTTTGGGGGTGACCTACATCCAAAAGTTTTTTTGTTGTTTTTTTGTTTTGCTTTTTTGGCTTAAATTGCCGTAAGCCAGAAAAAAGGGGTTGGTCCTCTTCACTTAATGGTTCGAGCGCAGGGCATAACTTCAAATTATGTAGTTATTGATATTGGTAATGAACAATCCACAACCATTCTCGTAGATTGCAATGATCTGTTTTGTCCTAACATTAATGCAAGGAAGCGAGTATGTCACAAAAAAACTTTATGTTTGTGGTATCGAGATTGGCTGCCAAGCTCCTTACTCGAATTGCAGCCTTATCCGACCTTTAAATTGTGTGAGAGGCCTTTAATGAGAGTTTGAAGCCTGTCCGGGGCACATGAACTCATGGGGGCGTTCTTCAAATTAGCTGATTGATGTATGCAATTAGGAAAGCAATTTGTAGAGAATATTCAAGCCCAGGTCTTTGAATTTATTCATCCTGACATTTCAACTCTTGTTTACTCAAGGGGCTGTGATTTGGCGAAAATTCTTAAAGTACTTTTTTTGTTAATTGATGTTCCTTTTTTTCTCTATATTTTCCCTTTCAAATAACAACCACTAAATATTTTTTCTGTGGCGTGAAGTGACGGGTTTTGTTTTTTGTTTTGTATGTTTTTTTGTTAAAAACAAAAACCATTTCTCAAAGATTTCAGTCTCAAAATATGCAACTGAGAAAGTTTTTGACGTTTAAAAAAGGAAGGGCTGAAATATTAGTATGAAAATTCTGCCAAAATTGCAAACAAGTCTCAGTTACAATATCAAATTTTGTTAAATACAAGTTTCTATTTTAAATAGCCCATAACATTCCGTATGGTATAAAAATAACAAAATAGAAAAAAAATGCTCCATTTCCAGATGAGGGGACGCCCCCTTCAATCTTAATCGCACAATATTCAAGTCGCTTCATTTCTCTTTATTCAGCAGACGGGCAAACGTTGATTTTCCTCGATCATAACCATGGAACTTCCTCCCAGCTTCAAACAGCTTCCCTGTTAAGATGGCAGGTCGTTCAGAGTTATGCAGCTGATTCATAAACAAAATTTGCAGGCTCTCTGAAACTCAATATGTCCCACGTAGACGCACTCCTTACACTTAAACAATGTTGAACCAATTAATTTCAGCAGGATTCACAATTTGGTATAGAGAACTAACCATTACCGCAAAGTTTTTATTTTTTTAATCTTTTCTTCCTAACTTAGTCATCAGCATCTAGAAAATCTTATGGCTTAAGAGCTTGTTTCGGAATGCTTTGAAAAATAGAGTTTTGGTATCCAAAAAAAGCCTCGAATGGCTTTTTTAGACAAAAAAAAGTCTCATTTTCAGCATTTTCTCCAAATACCAATTTTAAAAGTGATTGTCAAGTTTTAACTAAACGGTCTCATTTTTGCTCTAGCATAATTGTTTTTTTTGTATTAAAAGTACTTCTAAGCTCTTAACGGCAATCAGCAACAACTTAAGCAAGTCCAGAGACCTGAAGGCATTTACAAGCTCCTTATTTCAGGGTCCGAGCATCACTCCCTCATAAAAAGAGTTGGCTTGCTCACTAAACCTCTTGCATAGTAATGAGCAAAACAACTAACATCAGACGCACAAGACGAAAATTTTTGTTTCAAGTCCATGGTGCCAGATGGGGGAACATGGAGGCTTGCCTGCAATAAACGTAGAGCTGCACCTTCCCCGATAGCAAGCTTTTGGCCATTTGTCTTATGCTTCGGCAGGCCTTTGCATCATGCTAAGGCATGCTCAAGCTTTGACCCAAACGCATCCAACAAAGGCTCCGATTGAAGCACAAAGTAGCTATTCAGTGGGGGTCAAGATCGGCTGCCTGTATACATCACAGCAAACAATACGGTCACAAAGCTAGAAAGCTCACGCAGTCTGCGCCAAACATTCAAAGTATTTGGAAGCAAAAGCAACAACCTTCAAGAATTACTAGAACATATGAAGCAAGGACAAATTTAAGTAAATGACAATACCCTTATGATGATAATGGAATCATGGGACCGTGAATAAGGAAATTATCCTTTTTATTTCCTTTTTCCCTGGAAATGCTAGGATAAGGCACCAGTATACGCCATGATTTAACCTTTGAGGGCAGAAGTTATTTTTTTTTTTTTTTTAGGAAAAAGGGTTTTAAATGTAAAATATGAACGATCAAGTGTCTTATGTAAAATAAGAGAAGCCTTCAAATTTTAATCGATGAGTACCTATATGGATCCATTTTTTTTTTCTGATGAGTGAGTACAAATATGGATCATATATCATTTCCTCTTGTTATATAATATTCTAATTAGTTCTGTCAGAAGAATGGACCTGGGACAAATTTAAGCTGAAAGACTTTTCATCATTTTCTTTAAAAACACTAAATTTTATAGGCCAGTTGTCAACAAAGATGATCCATTAGTTAGAGAATAAGTTTTTCCAAAAGAATGTTTCATATTGTAACTGTGTTCTCTGCTATCCAACTGATCAATGCAAGAGAGCAACAAAAAAGTAAAATCATACGCTTGCAACGAATAAGAAAATTTTCAATACTTCAGAGCCTAAAAATATTCAATACAGTCAAAGAAAAAGAAAAAAAGTATGTACTGGGTATAAGCATCTACAGCAATATGATAATCTTTTCTTTTGAAAGATCCTACCCCCCCTCTTTGTTTTGCTTCTGCAGTTCTTCTTTACTTTCTGGTTGCCACCTGAAATGTTTAAACATTCATACAACAAACACAAGACTACAAGAATTCCAACAGACTATATCCAAATATTTTAGATGAGTAATTTATAGGGATGATAATCTTATGACCTGACCACATCAGACAAATGCTCAATACCTCCAACAATTCAATTCAAATCCATGAAATAGATCCCAACAGAATGAGTACTTCCTGATTTAGACTAAAACCATAAGTCCTCTAATCATAACTGTAAATTACGTCCCATTCCTTGCAAGTGATTGAAGGGAGAACCATCGCACCATAATTGAAAATTTACTCGTAAGTCATTCCAAATCATCCCTAATTGCTTTGTAATTTTTTTTTTTTCAGTAGCATTTAGTGTTTCTCCCACACTGCTGAAATTGTCAATTCAAATTCAAAATCTTATAAAATGTTTGCAGTACTAATTGAATAAACAGTAATTGACCCAAGAAAGTCATTGGTTGTCTTTTGTTGAACTAACGGTTAAGCAGGAAATCAGAATATGAATTCTGAATTGAATTTTATGACATCATGTAGTGTGAGTTAAGAGTTCTACAAATTCAAAGTCTACAGATTATCCAGTGGCATCTTACAAGGAAAAGTAAAACCTAGGAACATTCCAATTTCAGCAACAGACAATTCCAATGAAGAATCTGAGCAGCATTCAAAGTAAAACAAACAAAAGGTACAATACGGAAAAAAAAAGAAAAGTGGAACCTCATGGAGATCTTGCTTTGCAGTTTCCTTCGCACTTAACTTCCTTCGGGTTTCTGGTTTCTTCCTGAAATATTATCCCTTGAAAGTTAACAAGAAGCTTCACAATAACTTCATGTCTGGCAGACAAAATATGAAAACTAACTGCCACCAAGGTAGAGACTATTCAACGGTAACTTATTAGATTGATATCAAGTAGAAAATGATTAAATTTTATAGTGACACAAGTATGACAGTGTTTCTTTGTCGCCCAGGTTAGTCTTTTATTTTTCATCGTTTCCTTCATTTCTTAAGTGGGCAGACCTCTTTCACTCTGTGTAATCTCCTTTCCTACCAAAATTTGATGCTTCTCATATAAAAAATACACCAACCACAAGTCGTTTCACATGGGCACTAGAGCTCAAAATACCTATGAATGGAGGAAAAGAAACTCATTTTTTTTGCATTCTGATCCAAAAGAGAAACAATAAACATTTAGTCGCTGCTATGTTGTGTATCAGGCTAACAGAAAACCAACAGTGTTGTTAATAACTTTCTCGGCCTTTTGGCTAAAGATTCAAGGGTAGTATCTGTTCTTATCAGTTTAATAAAATCAAAATCCTAAACTCAGAGATTGGATATTCAGTCTTTAGTTAAGCAGATATCATATCTTGTATAAAACACTATGAAGCCCATAAGCAGTAAATATTTATGATCATTTGAAAAAGTTGACATCTTCCTCCCATCCCAACATAGCCAGACTATATGTCAGGTCTTAATACCTGTCTTTGCTACTTTCAGACTGCATGTACTCAAGTATTCCATCAACGTCAATTTGGAATGGTTTCAACTTTTGATGTCACTGGAAAAAGAATCTCAACAGCTCGTCGATTGCCTTAGCAGCTGCAACCTGGATTGCTTCGCACCATCCTGCGATGCCAGAAACATGTCAAAGGCTATTTCATTTGGCAATGAATCGACTAACATTAATGTGACAGAAACCATACTATAACTATCTTTTATGCAATCATACAAACCACCAATTGAAACAACATCCAATTTGTAAATCCGAGTAAGATATGGTTCATATCCTAGGTAATGGTGGCTAACTCTAGATTTTGGTAACCTAACAGCGTGCTTAGAAAAGAATCTAATCTAGTCAGAGCTTTGTTAATTATGGTGACTCAACATAAACTTTGTCCTAAATTTGACCATTCGTATTATCAAAAATAAAATAAAATTGACCATTTGCAAGAGAAAGTGGACATATAGCAAGGTCAACTTGGAGAGACTCCAAGGTGGTTAAGTGATTATAGGTTGGGAAAATAAAGCAAGGTCATTGAGGAATAGCAACCCTAAAGCAATACAAAAACATTTGAGGAGTTCCAATGTTTGTCTTTGCTAAAAAAGCTGTGCTAGTGAAAGATTGGGGTTTTCCCCAAATCTTATAATAAAGAAGCAGAAGTTACAAATTCTTCACGTACGCCTGAAGTTTGAAATAACATTTTCATCATAAATACTTATTTTAAGCAGCATAATATTTATTAAAAGGTTGCCAAAGGGCACACAGGAACAATACAAATGCCTCTCCCCCCACTGCACAAAAAAAACAAAACAAAAAGAGTAGAAGAGGAAGATTATATTACAAATCAAGTCCTAAGATTAAGTGCATCAATGAAAAATGTTTTGGACACTGCATTTCTTACATTTGTTCACCATGGAAACAAGGAAGGAAGTACTACATAGAAATGTCAACCACAAGAAAATAGGAAGGGCACCCTCGCAGGCACAGCTCATGTAAGGAGAGAAAAGATGAACATGTATTTTGAATTTTGATCATGTATATGAACTCTAAATAAAGAGAGGAATGACATGAGGAAGGTTTGATAAGTGGGATGACATGAGGAAGTGCACCTGCATAGCACTTTTGACAACCTCCTAGTATGTAAACTACAAAAAAAAAGAAAAGACAAAGTCTAGTATGTTTGAAGTCCTAAAACTTAACACCATTTAAAGTTTAAGAAAGCAATATGCTGAAGCTACTTAAAAAGTAAGAAAAACAAAATCAACTTGAAATAATAATTTTTACTGTTAAGTAGGGAGGCCAAAGTGTCAAAAGCATGCATCTTTCTTTATGCTGGGGATTTCATTTTGTTATGAGTCATTTTTGATAAATATACACTATAAGTCTTCAGAAACTTTTTTAAAAAATAAAAAAGAAAAAAAAATCTACAGCAAGTGTGACAAATCAATTGAATCCTTGACCAAGTTTTTTTTTTTTTTTTGGATGCCAGGAGGGGGGGGGGTGGGGGGGCGTAAAAATACAAAAGACAAGAGTGAGAGGAGAGAGATGGCACTGAAGAAACCCTAAATATGAGGAAGGTGCACGTGCATAGAACATTTCGACAACCTCTAGTATGTTTAAATCCTAAAACCCAAACACAATTGAAAGTATAAGATAGCAATATGCTTGAGCCACTAAAAGTAAAAGAAAACAAAATCAAGTAGGAAAATTAATTTTACTTTAGTAAGGAGGCCAAAGTGTCAAAAAGCATCATCTTTCTTTCTGCTGGGATTTCATTTTCTTATGAGTCGTTTTGATAAATATACATTAAAAGTCTTCATAAGCTTTTTTTTTTTTTTTTTCAAAAAAAAGCTTCAGTAAAGGTCACAAATCAATTGATCCTTAACTAAGTTTTCTTTTCTTTCCCTTTTTTTTGGAAAGCGGGTGGGGGGGGTGTTGAGGTGGGGTGTACTTTTTAAGTAGATCAAACCCCTAGAATCCTAATAATTTCATAAATGTCACAATGTAAAAAGCAATTGCTAGGTAAAAAAAAAAAAACCAAAAGACGAGAGAGAGAGAGAGGAGAGAGAGAGAGGAGAGAGAGAGAGAGAGAGAGAGAGAGAGAGGATGGCACTATAGAAAACCTTAATAATTCATCATTCTTGCATATGCCACTAACAAAAAAAAAAAAAAAAGAAATAACCACATCTTTAACAGTACATAATATTGGCTGAACAGATATAAGCAGAAAGCATGAAACAAAGTGGACAAGAATAACATATTAACCCAAGAGGCATTTTTCCAACACCTCCTAAAAGTAAATGACAGAGATACAAACAAGAGAAAACAAGTGAAAAGCTTGATTGACTTCTCCAAGTAGAAAATTTAGTGAATCGTACAGCCTCACCTCATCAGTGACATTGGATCAGCTCCAGCTTTCAACAACAGTTTATGATTTCTAAGCTCCCATTATAAGCAGCAATATGCAAAGGGGTCGCTCCACAGCGCTAATATTTACTTTGGCACTTTCCTATACATTAGAATATGGCAAAAATTAATAGCACAAAATCAATATATAAGGTATATTCAGCGAACACATACATAAACAAAGGGCTGAAATCACAAATATTCAAGCACCAAAGAAGCCTTCTGTTAATACAGTGGCCTTGTTTTCGACCAGGTTCCCCATTCTGATTTGCCGAACCATTCTCGAGGTGGGTCCTGGTTCGTCGTCAGTTTCTGAAGCCGACCCAGCATTGGGGTGTGTCGCTTTTCTCTGGAGACTTCTGTGCTGCTGAGAAGAATGGGTTTCTTCGATTCAGGGGTCTGCTCTCCAGCCGAAGTTGGTCTTATGACGACCGTGGTGCATCTCAGGCGGCTGATTCTCCACTGGAAACGACAAGCCCTTGCACTTCTAGCAATCGTAAGCATAAGTCAAGAGGCTTCTAAGATGATATGGGTAGCTTGCGGGTGAGATCATCTGTGTTACGCGCTGGGGCTGTTCACGGCTGTGGTAACCAGTTTCATGTACCGGTTGGTTTCCGGTCTGTTTTCGGCGTTGAGGCCCATGGCTTGACGGGAGCCAAGGTGGAGGACCCTCTCCTGACGTCCTACCGTTCGCGCGGTGTTGGCTGGTTCTCTCTGGACAGTTCCTCCGGGAAGGTATGCCTCGGCGGGGCTTTCTCAAGCCTAGCCCCCTGTGGGGGTTTCTGGTCGCGTCCCTTGCCTGTGAGCTTAGTGGAGGCTGGGGAATCGTCTGACGGGAGTAAATGTGCTTGAGGAAGATCTTTCGCCCTGCCTTGGAAATCTCGAGGTTAGGGATGAGGATGGAGTTGTGGGGCTGGATGGTTATCCTGTGGCTGATGCGATGGCAATCGCTTATTTTTTTGGGGGATCTCGTGTGGGGGAGATGAAAAAAGGTTCTTCGATCTGCTGAGTTGACATCGAAGAGGGACATCAGCAAGAGGGTGTGTTGCGGAAGAAGGGGTTCTGTTTTAAATCAAAGGGATGGGAGGAGCCGAAGATTTGGGAATGCTCTCTTAACTTTGATGTTGGGAGCCATTGGGTCTAGCCGATTAAAAACATGGCGTTGAGGGCGTGTTTGCGGGTTTAGGGGTGACTTGTTGTATTGGGTTTGGGATCTTTGTAGGAATGTCTTGTTGTTTTGGGTTTGGGCGTTTTTTGTAGTTCCTTGTGTATACTCCCGGTGTACGTAGGAGCTCTTTTCTTTTTAATAAAATCTTACTTATCAAAAAAAAGTGTCAGCAAAACAGTGCTGTCTGTTTCAAAAACAAGAGCCCCAAGTGTCCCAGGTTAGACTTTTGTAAATGAAATAAACATAGGTCCATTTTATTACTTACAAGGCCAACCGTTGTTAAGTAACTAACTAGATTCAGGTATTGGAACTATTCTCTTTTTTGTTACTTTTAAAAGTCTTAAAATAATTCTCTTATTGAACATATGACAATTTAGTGCCACAGAACAAGATGTATCCAGATTCTTTACTTACCATCCCCTTATCTACAAAGAATTAACAATCCTTATCCACAACTAACTTGTCTAAACAAGAATAAAATCCCTACTGAATCCTCCACAACCCTCCAAAAGGAACTGAGCAATATTAATGACAAATATAGATGTCTTCCTTTATTGCATAGAAAGCACTGCCACAAAGTTCATGTAATATCAGAAGATGAAGAAAAGTATAGAACCTGTATCAACAACTCTAAGCATGCCAGTGAACCGGCTGCCACTGACGATAACAGTGCAGTAATATTATCATCTGTTTCAGCATTAAGCTGCAAAACAATATCAAGAAAATAGATTAAACAATAGAAGAGAACCTCACTGCACATTTCAATGAAATAACAAACGATTCTTTTATAATATTACTACCCTCAAAAATCCTAAGCGTCCTCATAAGGGGAAAAAAAAAATGACGTCTAAAACTGCTGACAAAAATTCCATGTGAAGAAAATGATATAGATATATTTAAATGATTGAGTAGATCAGCACCCATTATTTGTATTCCAAAAACTGCGACAATGTTAGTAGATAATCATGCTTGCACTTGATTATTGCTTATGATTTTGGATTTCTGAAACCATCTTAAAGCATTGGCTGCTACTTTAGAAGTGTTCTTATAGGTATGCATGAGTTCTTAGCATCAAACACTTTTTTGTACTTTTCATCTATGCCACGAAGCTTCTGCCAACTTCAGTATTGTCCAGCAACCACATGGAATAAACCATGTCAGATTCCTATGAATTAATCCTTCAATCTAACAACACAACCAGCTAGCACACTGTATCTTTCTATGATTGATGTTGAAATGTGGTTGGATAATAACCGTCAAAGATAATCCACGATAATTCACTTTTGAAGCCTGACTCATTTTGTGTGCTAAATGTGACATCTTTATTACACTTAAGGTTAAAGAATATATGTCCTCCAAAATCAATAATAAGTATTCTGCGTACAATAGCTAACAAAGATGATGGTCAAGAACTAAATGGGATCCTTTCAATGATTGATCCCCAACCTCTTAAATGACGATATTATCCAAAGATTACTACAAGGCCTGCACACAGATTTTAATTATTGAAGACAGGAGACTGAACATCTGATTACACACATAAGACATCAACATAACAAGTACCTTCCATATCTCATTGCAACTACTCATAAGTTGCCTGCATTGCCGAATTGAGAGCCACTTGTTGATTGGTTCCATTAAATGAATATTTTAGTTATATAGTAACAATCTTTTCTGGGGATATGTGTGATACACAATTGGAACCAATCAACCAGTGGCTCTTAATTCGGCAATGCAGGAATGGAGTACAAACTCAACACGAAAATCATATGAAATACCAAGATATATATTAACCAGTCCATAAAACTAATAACAAAGAAATATTAAATAAACAAATATTCGCAGCAAGTCAAAGCAACTAATACTGGGCAAGAAGTCCACAGATAGATGGAGACCAAAACCCAATGGCCAAAAGAAACCCTAACCCCAGTTGACACTCCAGGGAGCCCCAATTAAAAGAAACAGAACTAAGCATGCCCCCATTATCGTACCATAAGGGCCAAGGAGAAAAAATGAGGCCCTGCAGACCTAAAAGCAGGTAAAACCAAGCTCAGGAAAGGTTCAATCCAGCTTGGGCAATACCTGGATTGAGAAGGGTCCCACAGTAATTACAAAGCCAAGAAAACTCCATAGAGGTCTCATAAGCCAGGAAAACCAGCCCCCTTCCCAGCTCACTAGCCAGCAATCACATAAACATGAGAAGTGTTTCTCCAGTAGAAAGATGTACAAGAGATGCCAGACTTCCCTAGAAGATTAAATTCAAAAAGGTGCACCAACTATAGCAAAACTGGGCTTGGAACTAACATGGGCAGCAGCACGGATAGCAGGTCCAATATCCTAAGCCAGTGTAACTATCTGAACATATCACATGACATAAGGGGAAATGCCAACTCTTTGGGAGCTCCTCAATTAGTCTGAGATGCTCCTAGAAAAATAAGTTTTATATATCGAAGTTTCTGTCAAATACAAGAAAAACTCTTTAACAAGAAGAGAGTCTCAGGAGTGGCATTCTCTCTTCAGCTCTTGCAACCAAAGAGCACAACAAGAAGGCATGGGTCACAGACATAAACATTTAAGACATGTTTGGTACGTGGAATGGCTATTCCAAGGAATAGCTTTCATTAATTTTATAATGAGTGTAGTGCATTAGCCTTAGAATAACTATTCCGATGGCTATGAGGGAATGGTTATTTCTTCAATTGAAGGAATAACCATTCCATCATGGCTATAAGAATATCTATTACAATACTAATTCACTACACTTATTCTTTCCTTAATAAGGGCTATTCCAAGGAATAGTCATTCCGCGTACCAAACATAATCTTATTGAAGACAAAAAAAAGACGAATATTAAAACAGAAAAGAAATGCAAGCTCACACTAGCATGGTGTTCCAAAAGAACTTTCACAGCATCTTCTTGTCCATGACCAGCAGCCCAGATTAAAGGAGTACCAGCATCACTTTGAGAATCAACATCAACGCCTTTAGAAAGTAAAATGCTAAGCAACTCAATTTCTCCTGTAAGATCACAAAAAGTACATTCAAAGTGGGATTTAAATGAACAACTCACTGAAGTTAAGATTATTAAATTATTTACATCTTACCATATCATGCAAATATATACATCAACACCTTTTGGATGAATTACTTGTTCTTAATGGTTTGGAGGGAGAGAGAGCTTTATTTGTTGAAGAGAAATTGAGGAAACACAGAGTCATTAGTGATTTGGAGAGGGCTTCCTTATTCGAGGAGATGAATTGGAGACAAAAGTAGAAGGCACTATGGTTAAAAAAGGGTAACAACTAAAACATGTTTTGGATAAGATCATTTCAAAGACACAAAATGCTTTTATTCAGGGGAGACAGATATTGGATTCGGTCCTGATCGCAAATGAATGTATTGACAGCCGCCTTCGATCTGGGGTTCCAGGTTTAATTTGTAAACTGGATTTAGAAAAGGCTTATGATCACGTTAATTGAGAGTTTCTTTTATATGTGTTGCAAAGATGTGGGTTTGGAGAAAAATGGAGAGCGTGGATAGCATTTTGTATCTCCACAGTGCGCTTCTCTGTTTTGTTTAATGGCACCCCTGCGGGATTTTTTAGTAGTGATCGGGGACTAAGACAAGGGGATCCTTTATCCCCTTTGCTTTTCGTGATTGTTATGGAGGCTCTGAGCAAGATGATGGCTGTCACTGAATCCAAGGGGCTCATGGAGGGTTTTTCGGTGGGTTCAAGGAACAACACAGGTATGGTTGTGTCACATTTATTATTCGCCGATGATACTTTGATCTTTTGTGGCGCCAATGAGGATTACATTCGTAATCTGCAATGCCTGTTTCTATGTTTCGAATCGGTCTCGGGGTTAAAAAATAAACTTGTCCAAATCAGAGTTTTATACCTATTGGTGAGGTGAATGATATAGACAGGTTGGCTAGCCTTTTCGGGTGTCGGGTCGCTCGGCTTCCGATGAAGTACTTGGACCTTCCGTTGGGGGCACCTTATAAGTCGATTGCTATATGGAATGAAGATGGAAAGGCGACCGGCCGGTTGGAAGAGGTTGTTATTTGTCAAACGGGTCGGGAGGCTGACGCTGATCAAAACACTTTGTTCGAATTTACCTACTTTATCCTTGTTTCCTATTCCGGTGGGTGTGGCAAACAGGTTAGAGAAACTCCAACGAGACTTTTTATGGGGTGGTGTCACCGAGGAGTTCAAGTTTCATTTGGTTAAATGGTCACAGATTTGTTCTCCTTTGAAGTTTGGTGGATTAGGCGTTCGTAATTTGTGTAAGTTTAATCAAGCGCTATTGGGTAAATGGTTATGGAGGTTTGCTACAGAAAAGGAAGCATTTTGGCGGGTGGTAGTGGAAGCGAAATATGGTAGTTTGAATGGAGGTTGGTGTTCTAAGGAAGTGGAGGGGCTGTTTGGTGTTGGAGTGTGGAAACATATTCGGAGGAGGTGGAGTGTGTTTTCGAGGTATCTTTCTTTTGATGTGGGAGATGGTTCCTTTATTAGCTTCTGGCATGATGTTTGGTGTGGCACTCAATCTCTGAAGGATGTTTTTCCGGAGTTATTTCGCATTGCGCGGTGTAAGGAGGCGAGGGTATCGGATAATATGGAGATTTCCAATGGGGTTGTGCTTTGGAACGTGCCTTTTTCACGAGATGTTCAAGATTGGGAGGTTGAGGTGGTGCTTTCATTTTTTGGCTTGTTGTATTCCTCCAGACAGCGACAAGGGGAGGATTGTATTCGGTAGATTCCCTCAAAACGTAAGATGTTCGAGGTGCGTTCGTTTTTCCATGAGCTATCTACTTCGGGGGCCTCTTCCTTTCCTTGGAAGAGTATCTGGAAAGTTAAAGTTCCGATGCGAGTGAGTTTCTTTGTTTGGACGGCAACTCTTGGTAAGATCTTGACAGTGGATAATCTACGTAAGAGAGGAGTCTTAGTGGCGGGGTGGTGCTGCATGTGTAAGCAGAATGGCGAATCGATAGATCACCTTCTTTTGCATTGTGATGT
>FXXK01001328.1:30711-76622 GCA_900184695.1 Betula pendula
AAAAGGTTACAAGGGAGATCCTATGGGACACTAAAAGCAATAGATAATGGCGCTTGGTTGGTTGGTTGCTTCTCACTTCTGCTATTGAAATTCCTGTTCATGATCTTTATCAAGAACACTCCTAATCTCCTATATACAAAAGGATTCCCACAATGCATATGATTTATAAAAAGAAGCAATTACATTTTTTTTTTAAAAAAAAAGTTCAACTTAAAATTAAGAATAACATAAGGGAGTGAATGAAAGAATATTATAGAAACCGAAGTTTACACATGTAGAAAGGAAAAGAGGATTACGATCTTAATGATGCACAAGGCCCAACACAAAAACAATCCAGTCCCTCTTCTAAGGAACAAAATCTACTACTATTTTAAAAAAATCGTCAATTATTAAATTATGTGAATTTATGTTGTCATAGTGCTTGAAAATGATACAAAAAAAAAAAAAATTCAAGAAGGCTTTTTCTTCACTCTTGGAAATATGCTTCTACATCGATAAATTAAATGACAGTTTTTTGTTTAAAACTTTTTTACGACATAAAACGCAAGAATATGATGAAAATATATTAAATTCTTATTAGTAACATATCACATTTTTAATAGGTAGTATTTATACCGTTCGATGCAAAAAAGGACATGAACTTACATAATTTAAGAATTTACAATTTCAAAAAATTTGTAGAAAATTTATCCAAGAAAGTAACACCAAAATCAAATTATTCTTCCAATGGTCATTCAATTATCATTCAACAAATTATTGTGGTTTCTTTTTCATGACTTCTTAAGCCAAATGTAACATGACATTTAAAATCACAATTAAATTTAAAATAAATCACTACTAAATTTTAATTCGATAATAATCTTAAAAGTCATATGAAATCCGTATTTGGTGGATAAAAGAAGATATAATTATTGGCATAAGTAGTACGAAGGATTTGACATGCTGTAAAAAAAAATACAGCATTTATACCTTTAATTTTTTTAAGGGTCCAAATTTAATTTCTTTCTTTTTCATAAAAAACAGTTTAGGAGTATACAAATGGAGTGGTTATTAACCAATAATAATCAGATAACCGAAAATAACAGCATTTAGATAACCGGATAATCGCCTATACTAGTTGCAGTTATTAATTATAGGTATTGGAAAAATCAATTAATAACCGGGTAACCGGTTTATATATATTAAAAATAATAATTTAAAACTTAAAAAAAGTATACTTTGTAGTACAATTAATTTTATTACGGAGGTTTAATTTTTATGTTATTTATATTTTATTGGAGTATAAAATAGTTTTAAAAAGAATTAAAAAGTGAGTTTAAAATAGTCCAAAAAAAATTAAAAATAATCTAAAAGACCTATTATTTGAAAACCGATTTAAAATCACATTTGTGATTATAATTATTTAAAAGGACAATAATTTCCTTCAACCCAGGTTAGAGGATATTTCATTCAACTCACACTGATATATGACAAGTGTCATCTATCAACATTGAGTTCCTTAAAACTTAATAGTCATTAACTCTCATTCTACTACCTAAGAACCCAAACATTTTTAAAAATTCTTTTTAAAATGTTGAATTCTAATGTTGATAGATAACACTTGTCATATATCAGTGTGGGTCGGAATAAATTTCTATACTATTTAAAATTGAATAATCCGAGAGCCCAATTACAATTGCGGTTTGTTGGAAATTACCGCCGGAGGTTGTACTTTGAAACACTAAAAATTAAATCGAGGCCCGAAAACTAACGAGAATCACCGCACCAAATCCATTCAGGCTTTGCATTTCCCACCAAACCCACCTAACCCACCTCCTTCAAACACTTCAATCTGACAACACCACTCAGCACACATACCCCCGCTAAAACCCTAAACCAATGGCCATCACCGGCGGNTGCCTTCCCAGAGCGTCCGCAAATCCACAGACTCCCACAACCCCATTACATCGACGCCGTCCGGTGGCTCCCCCAGCTCTCCGCCTTCGACCGCTTCGCCGTCCTCGCTCTCTCCTCCCCTTACCCCGCCCTCCAAATCCACTCCCTCGACCCCCAAACCCTAACCCTAGCCCCACAGTCCTCCTGGGCCCCACCTTCCCGGGTCTCCTCGCTCCGAACCTCCCGGACCCAGACCCACCAGCCCCTCATCGCAGCCGGCACCGTCTCCGGCTCGCTCCACCTCCTCTTCGCCAACGCCGTCGACGCCTCTATGGAGTCAGAGCTCTCGGTGCCGGAGAAGGAGCTCCATGCCGGGCCGGTGTCGTGCGTGGACGTGATGGACGGCGCCGCCGAGTGCGTTAGCGTTGGAGAGGACGGCCGGGTCAATCTGGTGAGCGTTTCGGGCTCCCGGTTGGGTGTCCGGCGGGTTTTTGATAGCGAAGGGTTGGTTTCGTATACTGCGGCGAAATGGGCGTCGCCGGCTGAGTTTGTCACCGGTGGGTATGGTTTTGGCCTTCAGTGGTGGGATCAGCGGAAGCCCGGCGGGGCGGTTTCTCAGTTCAAGGGCAACTGGTAAGTAATTGGTGTTTCTTCTAGCCTTTCTTTTGTAGAAAGGCTTGCTGAGTAAATGTGAATTAGGCAATAGGTGAAACAAACGCTTTATGTAAATTCGACCATGTATTATAAGATTTGGTGGATGAAATCAATAATTCAAAACTCCAAATTGAACTTGTTGAAAACATTGCCTGAATGTGTGGAAGATCTGATATTTTAGGATGCTGAATGCGCAAAAGATTTCCTGGGTCAGAAGCGTGCTCGTTAACTTGTTGCTCGTATTTGTTTAGGTATTACTAGGCCTGGAAAAACATATTAAGACGTGTGAAGTTCAGATTTGGGTCTGGCTTGGATTGGTTAGTTAATGGAAACTGAAAAGGAGGATGAGATAAGTACTGGGATGTGTATATAATTTGAATTTTATTGGGCTGAGACTTGACAGGCATTGTTTCGTATGTAGCTTATGAAGTGTTCATTGCCTAGTGGTTATTTTTCATAGATGGTTAACATTAGAGATATGCACTTTCAAGTTTATGTATCAAATATATGTATTCATGTATTTGTGATGGTATATATGTTTTTATGTATGCGGGGTAGCATAGATGGATGGGCAGATAATGATAGGTCGTTTTTGTGTGAGGAATTATTAGTGGCATTAGAATATATATATATTATTTGAGCATTAGGCATTTGATATATATATTATTAGTGGCATTAGGCATTTGATTTGGTTAAAACACTTAATAGAATATATATATTTTCAGTGTGTATGTGTAAGTTTGTATTCTAAGTCACTTGGTTGAAATGCTTAGAGCATCTCTTCTAATCTTTCATAGTTTCTGAGTTTTATAAACAAAAAAAAAAAAAATTCATCTGCATTTAAGCACAACCTACCCATGTTTAAATTTATTGCTCCATGACTAGAAATGTGTTGAAGGATAACTAATTCATTGACCTTGTGCTTGTTAATTTATCCTTTAGACTGAAAAAAGTTTTCCGTACTATATAAACTGTTATGTATTTGGTAATGTTGCAGGGCTCAAGGAACAACTTCTGGGATTGTACACTCCGTTGACATCCATCCATCAAGAAAACACACTTGTCTGGTAAGATGCCTGCTCCACCATTCTTCATTACACTCATCTGCCCCCTCTCTCATTTTTCCAAAGATCTTTCAGCCTTTCCTTAAAATATCTTTATATATATGTGTGCTTCTTTGTTTACGACACCATGAGATATGTGTCGTGTTTCAAATTCTGTAGCTTATTTTAGTTGAACATGTCAAATTTGGTGTTTTCTCTTCTTTCATGTTAACAATAGTGGAATCAACCCTTAGAATATGGAGCAAATTATCAACCAATGAGTTACATTTGACATGATATAATGTATACAGTATCCATCTCATGTTCTCGTTGACCATAATGATATTACATTTTCAAATGGTTTTCTAGCTTCAAGATCATACTTTAAGGTTATAATATGTTACGTTTAACACACTGATCTCCTGCGTAATTGTTCGATTCTTGTGTGATCATGTAAAACCTTAGCTGGCTTTATGAGTGAAAATTTAGTTTGCTTGAATCTTATGCTATTATTATTGTGTACTTATAGGCAGGAGGTTCTTTAGGTACTGTATTTGCCTGGGATATTAGATGGCAACAACAGCCAATTATTCTTTCTGGCATTGGGACAGGTGAGGCTGCAACCCATTCAGCATGTGAAAGTGAGGTTTGGGAAGTTCAGTATGACCGCTACACTAAGTCTACAAACATTGGCAACATCTCATCCTCACGGATATTACCTGCTATGATCTGCTCAGAAGATGGGATCCTTGCTGTTGTTGAACAAGGTATGAAGTTCTTGTTGCAACTATTGCTGAGTGACCAATTATTATGGATAAAATCCTTTGTGCTAATTTCATTTGCTAATAGGCGGAATGGTTATTTTGTTTTTGGAGAAATAGAAATTTTCTTCCAAAACCTGAAGTGGGACTGACTATTTATATTGCACAGATGAAGAACCGATTGAGCTGTTGGCAGAACCTTGTGCAATCAACAGCTTCGACATTGACCGGGAAAACCCCTCGGTAAGTGGAAAATGAACTGATATGGGTTTGAACTTTGTGTAAGTGTAAAGGAGCAATGTTGGTTTATATACTTCCACCCCCCACCTCCCAAAAAATAAAAAAGCAAAAAAAAAAAAAAACAAATCGCAGAGGGAGGAAAATAAACGAGCGAGAGAGAGGAAAAATCCTGACAAGCTTTAAATCTTATGATGCTTCCATGCTGTGCTGTGCAGGACGTGATATGTAGTTTGGAGTGGGAATCTATAGTCATCTTAACAAGGTCAGTATATCAAGAAACGGACATGAAGGTTGCATATTAAGATTCTACTCTGTTTCTCTTTCTGAGAGCTCTTATTCAAGGAATGAAGTCTGCCCAAATACTACGCTCTGAGTTAGTGGATTCATGCCCATAAAGGAGTTGGGAACACTGCCCTGTTTCTTGTATGCATTAAGCATATGTGAGTGGATTGTAATGGTTTTGTAGTTAACTTTCAGCATATACAGTGTAGAAAGTTTTCTTGTCAGGCATTTGTGGAGCAATATTGGTAGGAGAAAAAACAGCTTGACAACTCAAATCCATTTGCTTGGGCAAGCTATTTTCATGATGCTGCCCTAAAATGAGAGATGTTACATCAACTGCATTTCACTTTTCAACAGATAATGAGGCAGAGCTTGTGTTGTAGGCTTCCATTTCTATGCATGGCTGAATAGTGAATTAGTTTCTACACATTTGTTAAATCAACATATTTTCTTAAGAGTACATAATTTTTACATGCATTTTTAACCCTCGTAATTACTATACCATAAGATGATTGGATAGAAGACTTGGATACAACAATCTCTACGAAAATGGACAAAGCTTTTCTTGAAATTGAGTTGGAAGAATTTTTGTTTTTATAAATTGACATATATTCTCCAAGATATATTTTAAAAAATAGTGGTTTTTAAATGTACGTGAAAATCACGTGCATTTTAAAAAATACATGTAATATTTACATGTTCTAGTAACATATATCTGTCTACCATAAATGATGGGAACTACTCTCTAATATGATACAAATTGAGATTGCATGGATGAAACATTTTAAAAAATGTCAACAAATACACTAAATTTACAATAAAATAACATTTATTCCCTTTGTAAAGTTTTTTCTTTTTGGCCTGAACTTCCCTTAGTAGTGATGTTGGCGAGTGCATTAGACACGTACCATGAACTCGCATAGTCCTCACACGTGAATATTCCAAGATAGATTGGGGTCCGCAATCTATCCCCGCCTTTATCCACATTAACTCCACCACAAACAGCTTCTTCTTCCTGCTTCTTCTGCTCCAAAAAACTTTTAACGGCAGAAGAATGGCTTGTGCGACCTTAACGGTGTCGTTTCGTCTCAAAATTTCTTCCCCATTGCGCCCTCCTCAGTCGACTCGGGCTTCCCACGGCCTCTCGGTCCAACTCGCTCCGTGCAACAAGTGGAGCTCGCTGAGACTCAGTTCCTCGCACAGCTTTTCTGGGTTCTTTGGCTCGGTTCTTTCTCAGAAGCTCCCCGCAATCACTCCCCTTCCTCTGAGGCCTCGCTCTCTCACTATCGTCTCCGCCAAAGGCTACAAAATGAAGACCCACAAGGTCTCTCTCTCTCTCGGTTTTAGTTCCATCGTGTTTGGTTTTTGGGAAAGCTTAGGAGAGTAAAAGAAACGAAAATTTTTGGAGTTATGCTAAATTAAAAACACAAGACCCATGATTGAATTTTCACTTCCCAAATGAAATTCAGTTCTGGGAGATCACAGCCTGTGCAATTTTGTGTTGTTTTCACTTTCCTACATATTATTAGCGTTCAATTGAGCTTTTTTTTTTTTGAATTATTNATTATTCTTAGTTATTTGGTGAATTTTTTGTTAATAGGCTTCCGCGAAGCGATTCAGGGTGACGGGTAGAGGAAAAATTGTTCGTCGGAGAGCTGGAAAGCAACATTTGCTGTACAAGAAGAACAACAAGAGAAAATTACGACTTTCCAAAATGGTGCGCTTTCTTCCTACATTATCTCTATAATTGCATATATAGGGCAAAAAGAAAAGTCTTCAATTAAATGATGGCTAAATTTGATGGTGGATTGACTTTTTACATGATTTCGTGCTTAAGGTCTATCCATTGGTCGATAGCATGTACTGAAGTGTTCTTTTTTAGGCATTGATTTGATAAGGCTGCTGGTATGCTTGAATTTCGCCATATAGGGAGACCGTGTTGGTTAAGAAATGAAATAAATTCTACGTAGAGTAGAATATAGAAAAGGCGTGTGGTTCAGTTATAATCCTTGGATCATGTTCGTTTAAATGGAGAACCGGGGTGAGGATGTCAAGGACTTGTAAGAGGTCGAAGAAGAAAGTATGAAAAATGACATAGTTGACTCAAGCTGAGTGATTCTATCACCTTTCCTCTTTTTGAATCTTTAAGAGGGTTAAAAGATCTGAAGCAATGTGTTAAAATAAAAAAGAGAGGATGCTCTAATTGAGATACTTCCTTCTTTGTTTTTCTGGTAGGAAAGATAAAGATGCTTTGAAGCTCGTTAAAAACCTAATCTTGATATTCAATTTCAAATCTTTAGGTTTTTGAGAAATTTGAGCAAGTAGTGGTCCTTGAGACTAAATATCTTTCTAGTCTTTTGTCTTCTTAATGAAAGTTTGTTGAAGAATAAGGAGGAAATAATCCACGGTGTTTGCTTTATATAAAGGGCCTCCTCGTATCTGTCCTTTTTCTTATATCTTCATTCATCATCTGTCAGTTTATTCTAAGTTCATTGTATTGGTGACTTTACCAAAGATTAAGTTCTTGTTTGGACGTCAAAGTTGGGAAAATCATCACATTTGCTTAATAGAATATGTCTAATTGTTCCCTCTGGCAGTATCATGTGGTTTTTGCACTTAAGAGATGAGTGATCACCTCTTATTTTATTGTCTTCTTGTTTTTTTATCTGTTCTGTTTGCTGCCTTTTGTGTGGAGTTTCTTTGATGGTGTGGGATTTATTTGGTAACCTCTTCTGAAGTTGGCATGTTAAGGTCCTCAGTCCTGAAGCTTTAATAGAGAGAAAAATGTTAAGGTTTGTAAAGGAGTAGAGTGAAGAATTTTATCTTGTAGAGCAACGGAAAAATTCTTGTCATATTGAGTGCATTTCTACCTTGGTTCTTGTCATATTGTCCTTTCCTTTCCTTTGTTCCCCCATTGTTCAAGAGATTATAAAGAGGTAGGGGCCATTGTCTGGTGCAATGGTATAGTCTTGGGCTGCCAAGTGCAAGTGCATAGGTTGGAGTCTTGAAAGTCACCACTTCATGTTCAAAAATAAAATGCTGAATGTCAAGATTTTATCAAGCCACCCTTCCTATGATCTTACTTATGGGGGGGACCAACACTAGACTGATATCCTGAAGCTTTTAGATGAAAATCACAGATTAAAATATGTGGGTAAGAGCCACTAAGTCAGGTTCCTTGTGTTTAACATTCCATTTCCACTCACAGAGTTTGTTTCGGACATGGATACTCACTGCAAAGGTTTAGTACTAGAGTAAAATTCTTTGTGAAAGAGAACTTACATAAATGCCTTAATCTACCAAGAATGGATCTTGATATTTTGTTTGGCTTGGAATGAAATGGGTGTGTTTTGAATGACTTGAAAAACTGTTTAAGACTTACTAGTAATTAGGTGCTGTTTCTTTTTCATGTAAATAGTATTATATCTTTATCTCTCAGATTTAGCATCACTGTCTGAATTCCAGTTTGAAAATTGCTTTCTTTACACGTTTATTTATTGTCATGCACAGCACCCAGTCAACCGGAGTGACTATGACAATGTGATTGTTGCCTTGCCATATCTGAAAGTAAATAGAAATGCGAAGTAGACATGATGTTTACATTTTATGAGGGAGGCCTATCTGGTCTGTAACATGTTGATTACTCACATTTATGTAAAAGACAAGTGCTTTGATCGTATCCTCCCAAGCAAGTTTAGTGCAGCTGGTTTTCCATGACCTGGAATTTTTATCTTGTTATGATCATATTCAAAACTTCCCTTCCCTTTTTTGATCCTCACCGCTTACTGTATTTGTAACTTGAATTTGCTAGAGAATGGTGGTTCTTTTTAGTTGCATTCAAATGCTGGTTGGCAAATGTAGCTGAAAAAAATAGCTTGTATGCATTTAGCCAAGTTACTTTTATCCTGTATCACTTTTTAGTTTTTGCAAGCAATGAACAGAAATGTTTTACTGCAATCATGTATTCTACACATGATGGGATAATGCCAAGGGAAGCGAATTAATGAAAAATCATATGATTTGCTTTGAAAATGGCAACATACTGGCCGATGCCTATCATGACATCAGGCATCAGTTTATGATTACGTGATTGTTTGGTTAAGTGAAGAAGAGATCGGGTGCAATTAGTTGCTCGGGCACCTGTCCAGACAATTCGAGCAAGTGTGTAGCCCACTTGTCTTTTCACATTAACTGGGCAGATAATTGCACCGGATCCCGGTCTGTGAAAAATGGCCAAACTGAAAACTTATGATAACGTGCCCTTCCTCATTTTACCACAAAGGGTAGGCTTTGAAATTGTAGTCATGGTTGAACAGAAATATCTGATCTCTAATTTCTAAGACCATTCATGGTGGATTTGGCAGATTTTACAAATTAATTTAACTGAAAATCACTTTTTTTTTTCCTTCTGTTTTAATCATCAACTTTTTTAAAGCACATCTAACAGTCTTAACAAATTAACTATCTATTATCACTATTCTATTTAAATATTATTTTTTCAAAGATTTTTTTATTCTTTTTCGAATATTTATATTTTTTTGAATGTTTATTTTTTATTAACCATCATATTTTTGAATACTTGTCTTATTCTAACAGTCATGTTTTGAAAAATTTGTTTTTTTCCTAATTGTCATGTTTTTGATTAATTGTTGTCTTATTCTAACGGTTATATTTTTTAAAATTTATCTTTTTTCTAAAAAATTGTGATAAAAAAACACATTTAAAAGATTCTTTATATTACTATTATTATTATTATTATTATTATTATTATGTGAATTTTGTCATCGTTAGGGTCGTTTTCTACTAAAATTAACAAAAAAACTTAGAAGATTCTTCTAAGTTTTGATGAGTGCCGGCAACGTGCAGAGCAACAAAGGGGAGAAGAAATGGGAGGAAGGAAGAAGAAAAAAAAAAAAAAAGAGAAAATATTAATTTTTTAAGATTTGATGAGTTAATAGTACTCATTAAATATGATGAATACTGATCACTAATCAAATTTTTTGGGTTAAATTGTTGAGTCCACTAGAGGAGATTTTTTAAGCTTTTGGATAAATTTACTAAACAAAATAGTCAAAAAGTTATTTGTTGAGTCCACTAAAAGTGCTTTAATGCGGCTTGGCATAGCAAGGATTGTGACATACTGTTCTCACATGCCTTGAAGGAACCCAAATTTGTTGCCATACAATAAGCATTTCCGTTAATCTAACGGTCTTTGGTTTGCGGTTTTTAACATATGCAATTTAAAATAAAAAATAGCGATTTTTAAAAGTACGATGTGAAATCACAATTTTTAAAAATACGGTTAAGATTTGGTAAAATTGTAGTTTGACTTTTAAAATCGTGCATTTTTTAAAATATACATCATTGCTTAGAATTTGAAAACGTATATTGTTTTACATTTTTAAACCACCATTTTTTAAGAAATGTACTATCAAACGAGATACTTTCTATGATTTTGTTTAAAAATACTATTGGACTTGTAAAATCACATGGCTAAATAAATTGGAAGTGTTTATCTAAAGAGCCGGTATGTGCAAATAGAAGCTGCACAACAGCTGGGCATCATGTATGCAAATAGATCTTTTCCGGTATTGCACAAAGTAGGCCTAGTAATTAATAAAGCAACTTTCTGTGATACAGGGGACAGACATGACCATTTTATAGTGTTAAAACTTCAGTGAAGATTACAGAAACTTTCTTCAGTCTCCATATCAGAGTGAGTGAATCGGTCTGGCTCTGCCCAAAGAAAAGGGAAGATGACTGACTATACATGGTTTCTGAAATTGCTCAGAATTAAACTTTTGTTCTCATACAATGTTCTCTTGCTTTTTTATTTTTTATTTTTTATTTTTTAAATCTTTCATATTTAATGAATCTTTTGGGTGCAAAGATATTTGTTAACTCAATCGGTAAAGTTTTTTTGACATCACATCGTAACCTAAAGTTGAATCTCAAAATCGTCTGGACTGAGGTTTATGAATAGACTTTTGTGTGTAACTAGTTTAAAAAAAAAAGAAAAAAGAAAAAAGGAATGGACTATTGTGTGATACATCAAAGACAAGTGAGCCATAATCCTCCCCGCTATGACAGCCAAGACTCCTTGTTGCCGTCGTAAAACCACTCTTTTAGTTGGTGAGCAAAGAAGCTATTGAACCGGATCATTTATTTGAGTTATTTCTATTTTTGTTGTTTTTATTATTTTTTATTTTTTATTTTTTCTAATTGAACGGAGAAAAGGGCTACTGAGGAGGATTGTTGTTTTTATTTAACCTTGTATCAACTGTATTAGAGAGTTTGTTGGGTCTCCTACCCCTCATGTGTATCTTACTTCTATTAATGTTACCAATAAAAAAAACACTAGTGTGCCATATTTTTTTTTTTAAAAAAAAATAAAAGATAAGCAAAGATACAACAACAAACCAAAGGTCACATAGGTTGATCCTTCTCGCTGTCAAGGAGTAGATCTGATAAGGGGAAAATACAAGTGGTAATGCTACTAGAGAATATGGTTGAAGCAACTCATTTGGCTAAGTTGTGAGCGCGAAGATCTATGAATTTTGGATGCCGACCAGCTTTGAAAGGAGGTTAGTACCCCAAGGATATTTGTCACTAATGATGCAATTTCCCAATCGGATGTCAAAGGATTGTGCTGAATGGCAACGATCGTTGCCAAAGAATCACCTTCCAGGATGGCAATTGTCAATTTTGAGGTCAAAAGACATGAAGACAACTATTAGAGATGTTGAGGCTTCTCGGATGTTTGGGTCGCAAGGGAGCTAATCTTGGTGCTAGCAAAATTGATGGAGCCTTTGAAATTTGAACACATAGCTGCATAAGTAGAAAAATGATCTATAATTGCAACATCAAAACTCAATTTGATGATTATAGGAGGGGACTAGGAAGGGCTAAAGGGTGAAGGGTGGAATTCCAAGCCTTGAGGTTTTCATAACAGGTGGAAATGATTGTCCTAACTATTTGGAGGGTTGAGTCATCATGTACAACCTTATTCTTAATGTGCCAGACATCATTTGAAAGATAAGAGAAGTCAGTTAACCCGACGATTCAAAGCTCCCAAGTCAACAACCTAAGAGAGGTTTTTACTTGACTCAGGTGTGAAGATACCTGCGGCATTGGTATAGTGGGTCTCTTGAGAAGAAGAGACATCGAATCTTGATCTTTTGCTAAGGTAGTATTGAGCGAATTCTTCAAGAATCTCGTTCGGCACTTTTGATAAAGTAGACGATACTTGCTTCTTATCAAAAACCTCAAGTGGAATAGTTGGCTTTGCTACGTATGCGGGCTTAAATCACTTTGCCTTTACGGGAAGATCATATGGTTTGCCATTAAGTTCCCAACATCAATCCACGGTATGATTTGGAGATCATGTTAAGAGCATTGGAGGCAAAGAGTTAGAAATCGTGAAGAGAGTTGGCGGTGATTTGAAGAAAGGAGAAAGTGTAGAAGGNTGGTCACATAGGTTGATCCTTCTCGCTGTCAAGGAGTAGATCTGATAAGGGGAAAATACAAGTGGTAATGCTACTAGAGAATATGGTTGAAGCAACCCATTTGGCTAAGTTGTGAGCGCGAAGATCTATGAATTTTGGATGCCGACCAGCTTTGAAAGGAGGTTAGTACCCCAAGGATATTTGTCACTAATGATGCAATTTCCCAATCGGATGTCAAAGGATTGTGCTGAATGGCAACGATCGTTGCCAAAGAATCACCTTCCAGGATGGCAACTGTCAATTTTGAGGTCACAAGACATGGAGACAACTATTAAAGCTGTTGAGGCTTCTCGCATGTTTGGGTCACAAGGGAGCTAATCTTGGTGCTAGCAAAATTGATGGAGCCTTTGAAATTTGAACACATAGCTGCATAAGTAGAAAAATGATCTCTAATTGCAACATCAAAATTCAACTTGATGATTATGGGAGGGGACTAGGGAGTGCTAAAAGGGTGAAGGGTGGAATTCCAAGCCTTGAGGTTTTCATAGGTGGAAATGACTGTACTAACTATTTGGAGGGCATAAGGGTTGAAGTCATCATGTGCAACCTTATTCCTAATGTGTCAAACATTGTTTGAAAGATAAAAGAAGTCGTCAGTTGACCCGGCGGTTTGAAACTCTCGAGTCAACAACTTAAGGGAGATTCTTACTTGACTTCGGTGTGAAGATACTTGCGGCATTAACATAGTGGATCTCTTAAGAAGAAGAGACATCAGATCTTGATCTTTTGTAAAGGTAGAATTGAGCGAATTCTTCGAGAATCTCGTTCGACACTTTTGATAAAGTAGACAATACTTGGTTCTTATCAAAAACCTCAGGTGGAATAGTTGGCTTTTCTACAGCTGCGTATGTGGGCTTAAGTCACTTTGCCTTTTCGGGAAGATCATCTAGTTTGCCGATAAGTTCCCAACATCAATCCACGGTATGATTCGGAGATCATGTTAAGAGCATCGGAGGCAAAGAGTTAAAAATTGTGGAGAAAGTTGGCGGTGATTTGAAGAAAGGAGAAAGTGTAGAAGGGGTCGTTTAGTAAATATTTTTGTTGTGGATATAAAGTAAAAATAAGTATTTAAATTTTTTGTGACAGAAAAGTGAAGAAAATAAATGATAAAATTTATTATCCTTCCCATCTTTCACCTATCCATAATAGTTTTGAAAAAATATTAACTTTTTTTTTTATATAAGAGAAGGGAAAATAATGAGAAGATAATTGTCAACAGGGCCACAATAATCAGTTTGCACAATCAGAGTTTTCTTATCTTTGGTGAATCTTAGCTTCCAAAAATTAAGTGAGCTATGAGTTGGCATAAATATCTTTTTGTATTCCAACTTTTCCGGATTGAAACAAAAAAAATAATAATAATAATTCCGTTCACATGTCAAGGTCCATTGAGGTCCAATAGTAAAGTGGTGTGTAGACTTCTAATTAAATAAAAGTTACCTAAAACAGAGATGGAGAGTTGGGAAAGTGACTTCATGCAAAGATTTTCTTTTATAACAAAAAAGGGAACAGGAAAAAGGGGAAGACGATTGTTTTTTACTCTTGATTGACGGCCAAAGTTGCGTGTAGCAGTTGAGATATCACATATCAGATCAACCTCTCAAAGTCTTCTTTGGCGGCAGAGTTGCACTTTGCATGAGTTTTTTACACTCTTTGCAGCAACTGTTCACCAATTTGCCAGATTGGCCAGCCGCGTTTGTTTCCACCGAGTGAGGTAACCAAGTTTGTCTCTATCTGAAAACCCCCATCATTGCTTCCACACAGCTTAGAAGGACAAATCAGTTCTGTCATGTGCTTATGATATCATAAAAAGGAAGTTAAACTAGCATGTGGGCATGCTCTTATGTATTAGTGAGTTTCATAACAATATCGAGATCTCTGCCGTTGATCATACAGTAATCACACACGTCAAACTTTTGATATCAAAGTCTTATAAGGAAACTTAAAGGTTAGAGTAGTAAGTTGGTAGTGATAATAACAGAATCACCTCAAATGATTAAGTTAATAAAGGTGAATTTTAAAAAAAGAGTAGTTAGAATGTGAATATAAACAAAAAATGTTGGTAAAAGAACTAATAGAGAGCTACCATTTTTCCCACATTTTATATGAGATAGGTTGTCCTTGGTTGGTAAGTATGTCGAGTAAGGCGAGTGCCGTCGTCCCTTAGATCACTTATTAAATGTGACGATATTATTTCTTATGCTTTTGGAGCCGTCAACCTTTCTTTTCTTAATGGGCGAGTTTCGAAAGCTAAGAGTCTGTTTGGCAAAGGATTTATTTTGGTCAAAGGATTGTTGACTTTTTGATATGATAGAAAGTAGAATGAATGTTGTAAATTTTTTGTATGGAAAAGTAAAATTTTTTTTATGAAAAAGTGAATATTTATTTTTTAGTGAGTAT
This sequence comes from Betula pendula, assembly GCA_900184695.1. NCBI lineage: Eukaryota > Viridiplantae > Streptophyta > Magnoliopsida > Fagales > Betulaceae > Betula > Betula pendula. The sequence goes on from FXXK01001328.1 coordinate 45,472, forward strand.
TTTATTTGAATGGTAATAAAAAAATGTTTAATGTGATATAAAAAGTAGAAAAAATTGTTAAAAAGTAATTGATATAATATAAAAAGTGAGAACTTTTTTTAAAAAAAATCAAAATTATGAACAGTAATATCGAATTGTTTGACAAACAGGGCCTAAGTTTCCTCAAGTTATTAGTTGGCTTTCCTTAGGGGGAGGACAGCCAACAGTTACCTTTCTTCCCTATACATCTTTGACTTTGTTGCTTTCATTTTTTGTGTTTCTTTGATTGATAAATCATTAATGGAGCGGATCATAATTCCTCGTATAGTCCGTTTCCGTTTGAGACCTTAGCAAAAGGAGGTGATCCCGTGTGTACGCTTTTTAGTGAGCTCGGATCTTTTGGGTTGGCGTGCCTTTAGTTAGGCCCATTAGTTCTTGTTATATTCTAAGTACTCTTTTTTCTATTCTATATTCTAAGTACTCTACTTGCAATTAGAAACAATTGCCCATTTCCCCAACCAGACATACAATTATAGAAAATCTCAATGAAATTTACCTGCCTAAAGTGTTCGAACAATCTAAACACGAGTTTGGATTGGACCCTTTGAAAACCTTTCACAATGAATCCGGATCCTTCCTAACAATTGTATAAACGCCAGCTCACCAGGAATCTCTGCAAAAAAATGAAATATAAAATATCCAACATGGCAACATGTAATGAGAGTATGATCCTTTCAGGGAGTGATTGGTCAATCAGAAAGGTGGTTGATTCCATTTCTTCCAATTCTATCTATTAGTTTCCTTGGCAGATTTTTGTATCAATATCTCTGCAACACAAATGGGAAAGGATATTGCTTTTTTGCTTTTGTTGTCCTTCACCAATTTATTTTTCTCCAAATCCTTACTCTTTTTTTTATTTTTTTTTTCTTTTGTTTCGAGGGGAATAAGGAAAAATAAAGATGCTATAGAATTTCAACTTTCAACTAAAAGGTAACTGCAAAAAGAAGACTTCACTTTATGTAATAGTGACAAGTTATTATTGTGTTCATTTTGAATAGAAAAAAAAATAATTGCAATCAAAGGAGGATAATGTCTACCCTTAAAATGGCATTTTTCTCTAAAATAAAAAAATATAAGAGTCAATAATTAATAAAATGTTAAACCTAGCGGAATATTATAATACAACAACAAGATTAGGCCAAATCATGCATTAAATCCCTTGCCAATTATGCCTTAAACATTTTGGGTTCTGTGTCTCCTTGCCAAATGTTTACTTGGATTTTTTTTTAAATTAAAAAAAAAAAGGAAAAATTTGCTGAATTGCTCCTTTTATAATAAATAAATCCTTATGGTTTCATAATAAATTTACAAATCATTATGATATGTCTCTATAACAAATTAATCCATACAAATTTCGACCATTTTATTATAGAATTCTTATGAAATTATAAATTTACACTGAAATTAAAATTTTATAAAATAAAAAAATAATTTGGGATGGGGTACTTGGGCCTTGGCCACCCCTATAACCGACATGGGAGCCTACTTTTTACAAAGGTACAAGTTATCCGGTTTAGGATTATATAGGTTTTACACTAGAATCAGGTCACATTTCCCAAAATTGTATTAAAAAGTTAAATTCTCATGAACTTGGCCAATAGAAGCAAAAGCCCACAGTAACAACCTACACTAGCCCTCACCTTAGATTTCTGTACTACACAATTCAACGGTCCACGCGCCGACTAGAGAGACCACTGCGTGACAAGCTACCCCAGGATCTTCCGCCACGTGTCGGACCAGATCAACAACCGCCGTCATTTACAGACAAGCCTGGGCCCACATATATATCCATTAAATTCATACGTGTCCGCCAGCGCATGCTCACAGAACCCTGAATCAAATGACGAAACTAGCCCATTTTCAACGCCTATATAATGGTTACAATCGGATATCAAACAAAGGTCATTTCAGTCATTAAGTCCCGCGCTTTCAAAACGACACGTGCTCGCCGTCTCTCTAACACCGTTAAAGCCTTGCCAAACTTTGGCTTCTAGGGTTTTCAGAATCTTCAGGATCAAAAAGCTCGTTGTTTTCAAAGGGTTTCGTTGTAATTTGGTTTCTCGGGAATTTGCTTTCCTTTTGATTTCGTTTTCGTTCGTTTGGGGAAAGTTGGATGGTGCACTTGATGAGATCCGAGAATCTCAGGTCGGAGCCTGAAACGACGTCGTCATCGTCGTCGTCGTCGTGCCGTGACAAGCTTCCAGTGAAGTTGGAGATCGAGGACTCGCTGGAGGAAGAGCACGGGCCGCTCAATAAGCGGTCGAAGCCTTCTCAGGCTTTTCAAGAGGTACGGAATCGATTTTTGTTTGTTTGGTTTGCAAGAAAATGTGGGGAAAGGGTGAGGAAATGGTGAGCTTTGGGTTTTTAATCATTTCATACCTGATGAAAACATCGAATTCTGTGAAAATGAGCCAAATTTTAATTTGTTTTGATTGTTTTGAGTGAATTTTTGAATCTTTATTATCAGAACTGCATGAAATATGAATAGCTAAAAAGTGAATTTCCTTTTTTTTTATTCTCGTTTTTATTGGCAATCAAAAGATGGATTAGAGTTTTTTTATTTGTTTCTTTTATGTTGCTATGAGAAAAGTTAGTTCCGAGTAAATTGTGTCTTAGTTTTGTATTTGATTATCGACAGGGTTGCTGATTTACATGTGATTTTTTTACAAGAATAATTCTTTTGAGAGTACATGATAGCTCGATTCTAAGAGCATGTCTGAAGATGACGTGTATTGATTTTTGGGAGATCGCGTTTGGGGTATTTGTGTATAAGTTGATAGAGGTTAAAATTTTGATTCGATTAAAAGTTATATTAATACTGCTGAAATTTTTGATTATGTTGCATTGAATAACAGACATACATAACTTGATCATGCTGAAAGTTTTAAAAATATTTATTAGGGTTTTGTGTTTCAGTGAGGAAAAAAGTCTTTTACCTGTACAGTTGTACTTAGTTATGGTTATGATTCGTTACTAGATCTATTTTTAGATCTTTTCTGGGATTGGGTACAATATAGACATAGAGCTTCTTGCATTTCTTTTGGTTTTAATGTGGGATTTTTTTATTTTTTTTGGTTCTGTTGACAAAATGTATCTTTTAAAATTTCAACATTTCATTATATTACATGTGGTTTCTATGCAAGTGAGTTGATGATTATAATATATCATGATCTTGGTGAGGATTTCAAGAGCTTTTATGGTATTTGGATTATAATTATTTTTGGTTACTTGGACTTGTTTAGATTAATACCTTCAAGTGGGATTTGGGTTTCCTGAAAAATTTAAGAGGCTTCATTGCTCTCCATAGTAATTGGATTCTTTTATTTGTTTGTTCTACACGGTCTTGTTGACTAATCAGCAATGGAGTTCCGGAACTAATGCGTTCCCTATCCCTCCTTCGCAATACAACCCGCTTGACGAGCCTAGCCCTTTGGGTTTACGGCTGAGGAAGAGCCCATCGCTGTTAGAATTAATTCAAATGAAACTTTCTCAAGGGAGTGCTTCTAGTACAGGAGCTGAGCAGAGTGAAGATTTTAACGTTGAAGCTAAAAAGGAAATTAAGGGCACCGCTCTATCAGGTCCTACTGACAAGCTAAAGGCTTCAAATTTTCCAGCTTCACTTCTGAGGATTGGGAGTTGGGAGGTATCTTTAATTATTATTATTAATTTTTTATTTTTTGTCTTTTTGTTTTTTAAAAGAAGAAAAAAGGGAAAAGGAAAGAAGAAAATCTTGAATAATTTTCCGATACTTTCATTCTGAGATTATAAAAAATTTATGACATGTGTGACATATAACTCTAAATTTTGCAGTACAAATCAAGATACGAAGGTGATTTAGTTGCAAAGTGTTACTTTGCCAAGCATAAGCTTGTTTGGGAAGTTCTTGAAGGTGGTCTAAAGAGTAAAATAGAAATCCAATGGTCAGATATTATGGCTCTGAATGCGCATTGTCCTGATAATGGAATTAGTACCTTAAATGTAGTGGTATGTATGACCTTATATGCTTTCTCTGTGTGTATGTAGCTTTTATGTAAATGGTTTCAATGTTCATTAAGAGGCTAAGGTGTGCATGTGTATAAATGGTTAATTAAGACACCTGTGATCTCTTGTGCAGCTGGCTAGACAGCCCCTTTTCTTCAGGGAGACCAACCCTCAGCCAAGAAAGCACACCTTATGGCAGGCAGCAGCAGATTTTACGGATGGGCAGGCTAGCATACAGAGGTAATAATTAGGATTTCTTCCCTACTCTTATCTTTATATTGACTAGAAGACTGCCAAAAAGTATGTTTTTGGTGTGTTTTGCATAATTAAGCCTTAGCTAGTAAGTCTTCCTAAGTCCTAAGTTCTTGGAAGCTTATAGTTTGCTGGATGATGTTCCAATCTATTGCCTTACTTTTTTCCAATATGGCACGAAGAACTTGCTTTCACTAGTTATCATAAATCTATGTAAACTCCTTCATTGTTCTTTTGTTTCAACCCTTTCCTCTTAGACAATTAATCATCTCATTTAGGGATATTTTAGAGTAATTTATTTTTTTGGTCCTTTATATGGTCTTTATTTGTTTGAGCACTACACTGTTATCAGGTTCTTTTATGTATATCCTCTGCTTATCTTTCAGCTAGTGCAGCCCTGGCTGCATGCAACTAAATGTTTTTTAGAAATTTCTTTTCTTCAGCCCATGGCATAGGACATGTTGCAATCTTAGTGTGTTTCCTAAGTCTGAAGTATTTATTTTGCTTCATGCCAAAAACAAGAGGAAGCATTTATAGTAAAAGTCATTTGTTCCAGTTGCACATTTGGAATGCTCTATCAATTTTGATGTTGGAGGCAATGGGTCTTGCCAGGGTAAAAACAGGACGAGTTTGTGGTTTAGGGTTGCTTTGTGGGGGTAGGGTTTCTTTTGTGGGTGTTTTGGGTTCTTCCTTGGATTTTATTTTTTGTTTGTTTGGTGATCCTTGTGTATAGCCCCTGTATATATAGGGCGTCTTACGCTTTTTAATGATATTTGCTTCTTACCTATCAAAAAAAAAACATTTGCATTTTCATTCATTTAGAGAACATGTACGTTCATTATGATACATATAGAACTCTTTGTAGTTACCTGTCTCATTGGATCCCTTTTTAATGCATCAGATGCTACATTTTATCATTTGTGGCATGACACCCATATGCATTAATCTTAAGCCCTTCTATTTAAAGACACAATTATGTGTTGGGTATTTGTGTTTTTGAGACTTTGGTTTGATGGATAATTTTGATGTTACTGTTTTATAGGCAACATTTTCTGCAATGCCCACAAGGGTTGTTAAACAAGCATTTCGAAAAGCTTATCCAGTGTGATATGCGCCTTAACTTCTTAAGTCAACAGCCAGAGATAGTTTTGGATTCACCATACTTTGAACCGCGGTCTTCTGTATTTGAAGACCCAGAAGAATCTAAAGACCATAGTTTTGATCAAGTGGATAGTCGTAGGGCATCTGTGTCTGGTTTCCAGGATGTAGCATCACCAACTGCAACACAATCATCTTCATTGATGATTGAGCAAAAACAGGATTCTGCTGGTTTGGTGTCGGAAAATCATTTACGAGAAGCTCCTTCCCCCAGTTCAGGTACAATGACAAGCTTGATCGTTGTTTTGAGCATGCTGATCGATAGGTTTTTACTGTTTTTTTTTTGTCTTTTACAATTTAGCTATGGGCATTATTTTGGACAGCAATAGATTTTTCTGCTGCTTTTGATGCAGTATGGTGGGAAAGTTTTTTGGCCTCAACGTTGTGGTGATTGATAATGCTTCTTACGATGCTCCTGATGTCTCAAGTATTTATTGAAGTTACAATCTTAAGAAATCATGGTTATATAATAGGTGCATGGCTTAATGATGTCCACACTTCATTTAAAAGCACTACTTAAGGCCTGAATGTACTGAAGGCAGCTTAATATCTGAAATAATTTAGTTTGATATAACTTATCCTGCTTTGCTCCACATTTACGTGGCTTATTTGTTGCAATAGGTGCATGACTGAATGATATGCAAGCCAAATCATATTCTAGTCAGATTCCAACAGGTCTTAGACATAACTTAAGCCATCCAGGATCTGCATGCATGTTCTGAAGGCCTTTTAACATCTTTATCTAATCTAGTTTTAGTGTTATTCGTAATTCATAATGCACATGTTTAAACACTTGTGCTTGTGCATTTTTTTTTCTATGTATCTTTTCTAGGATGTTTATAAAGATGGCATTTTTAGTAGCATTCTTATGGAGTAGCAAATTGATATGCTGATACTGAATAAATTCAAACTACCAGGGCCAGTTAAACATTTTATATGTTTAAACCTTAATGTCTAATCATTTCAGCTAAGTTTCAAACTTGAGAATTGGTTGTATTGGAAAGGCCTTTGGTTCTCCATTTAAATCCTGCTAATGTTTTTGGATACTATACTTTTCCTTAGCCCTAGGATTGTTGCACTAAAAAATTTCGTACCTTGAGAAGGATATTTGGTATTGTTATGAGCTACAAGTGATACTGATTACATACTCTTCCTCTTGTCGTCCATTTGTTAATTGATCGCCTTTCTCATGTTAGTGATGGACACTCGTGCAATTGAAGGTAATGGAAGTTCTGAAGCTGTTGATTCCGCGGGTTCAAGAAACTGGAACCAGATAAAAGTGCCTGGGCTCCATCCATCCATGTCAATGAGTGATCTAGTGAACCATATTGGACTTTGTATTTCAGAACAGATGACTTCTGGTAATCTGCCTGCCGCTGATGAAGGTTCAGGATACAATGAAATACTTGAGGACATTGCTCAGTACCTGCTCAATGACAATCAGTTTACCGCTGCTTCTGATGAGAAATCCCTCATGTCAAGGGTCAATTCTCTCTGTTGCCTTTTGCAGAAGGACACTGCCACAGTTCAGAATTCCCCAGGTAATGGGGAAAGTTGCGCCGAGGGACCTGATGATGGAGCGGGCGTTCAAGTTAAGCACAACTCTGAACAAATACATGATAATAAATATAGAGCTGATTTGAAAGTTTCCGACCAGGATACTAGGGATGTATCTGGCAGCAAGCAGGTATCAGCTATGTCAAGGAAAGACTCATTTGGGGACCTGCTGCTTCATCTCCCTCGAATTGCTTCACTCCCAAAGTTCTTGTTTAACATTTCAGAAGAAGATGGTGAGAGTCAATCTAGATAGTTCTTTTGTCTATTATTCCAAAATTGCAAGAATCAGACTAGATCGCAATCTCTCTCTCTCTCTCTCTCTCTCTCTCTCTCTCTCTCTCTCTCTCTCTCTCACTTGCATTGAATATTTTCTGTCTGTTGAATATAATCTGATGTCTCCAATGAAGCGATTGTCTTTTACTTGAACCTGGGGAGTCTTGGGATTCGGAAATTTGTTTTGATGAAGAATCCTGTTCAAGTCCCATGTACAAATCTTTGTATTAGGTGTTGAAGCTCCTCTGATACATGCTTTCTTTATGTTCTATGAACAGCGTGGCCCAATCTACTTGTACAATTCTAGCAAAAGATCAGTGTGTTTTGTGGTTCTTTGGTGATTTTCCAGTGGTTTTACATGTTTTCTGACTTTTATACTTTCTTGTTCGAATAAGGTGTATATAATACAAACTTAATACGCCAAACGTCAAGGTCCATGTCATGCAATGCCTCAACGTTACCTGGTATTACTAGATTTCGATACTATTTGTAACGATGCAGTAAAAGAGTGAATTACATTTGCATGTTGTCTCCGAAAATACAAGTCAAGTTACAATTAAAGTTTTTTAAAATCACTTATTAAGTTCAGTCTCGTTTAATAAAAAATTTATATAAAATTTAAGTTCAGTCTTGGGTTCTCGTCGCAACAATGTCTCCTCCTGCCTAGTAGTGTTTGAGGGTACAAATGCAGCTGCTGTTCATACCCATACCAGTTGTAAAGTTGCATGAATCGTCTTTCTTAGTCATTCTTCCTACGCTCACCAAATTTTCAAGACTAATTTTATCCAACCAATCATCAGTCGATCTTGACAAAACACTCACAAACAGCTTTATAAGGTCTAATTCCAGTCTTGATCGTTTCACGAATGAAATGAGCTGCACCACAATTTCTCCAATTATATTATTTTTTTTATTTTTTTTATTGTGATTAGGTTAATTTTTTTTTTTAAAAAAAAAATATTACTTTTGTGTGTAATTGTATTCACCAACACTAAGCCTCAACCGATCAAAATTCGAAACCAGATTTTTTCATATTTCTGAATTATTTCTGCCTTCTTTGTCTTGATTCTATGACTTATGGAAGGGGCTTTGATTAAAATCTGTATGCAACTAGAATTTTAGTAACTATAAGTTGCACCATCCAAAATATTTCAATAACATTCAGAATTATTCACTGTGATGAGCGAGAAATCATATTTACCCATTGATTAAAAAAATAGGGGAATACTCATCTGAGACAAACAAATGAAAAAATGGATATCACTCTAGGAAAGAAGCTCCACTTTTTTTTTGCACAAAAAAAGAAGCTCCACTTATGCATACGGCAATGTCTAAAATTTAAGAAAGGAAAGAAATATATAGCTTCTTCAAATTGTGTTGGAGAAAATTTCTCAAACCCAATATATTAAATTGACAATGTATTTTGAGTACGTGATTCTCTATTAATCCTATTAAAAATACATGTGAAAATCACATGCTCTAAAAACATATGTCAGTGTCTCATTAAGAATTAAGTAGATTGATGAACGTTGTCAAAGGGAAGAAGCTATGTCTCATCATGACAATTGCATTAGAAAATCAAAATTGAAATGTTAATCCTATGAAGATCAGAAAGCTGTACAAAAATTAAACAGCGCAAAAATTAATTAAAGCTTTTTTGAAAAGTTATTTCAAATATAAGCCCTTCGTATTAAATATGTAGCATGGATGGAACATCTTTAGATAATTTTTTGAAACTCCTAAGTTTGCAGATTTACTCTGACCATGAACATTGTCATCGTAGACCCTCCTAACCATCTCGGGGAAGTATTCTTTGAGGATGAGAATTACTCTGCCCATATTGGGATCATTCCAATTCTTCCACTCTCATTAGGTGCATTGACATGATATCCATTTGCCTGGCCAACACTTGCATTCAATTCGAGCTTGATCGTACGTTTTATTTTCGGGAATTGATAGCATTAGGTATGTTTGTTAATGTGTTTTTGAGATTCTTTTTTTTTTGAGTTTGCAAAAGCATTTTGATGTGATATAAAGGTGCAACCAGTTTTTATGTTTTGGAGTATTGTGTGTTTTGAGAACAAAAATAAAAGATAAAAAAAAAAAAAACACACACACACACACAAACAAACATAGCCAAGTGTGTTACTTGCACCATATAGATCATCTTGAGGCTAGTGAGGTATAAGATAAGATAATGTGATCATGCTTACAAAAGGGCAGTTCTACTTGCCCACATGACATTTTCTAACAAGCTTCATATAAATAGAACAGGAAGCAGAATAATAGTCATGGTAGATTAGACCATAAAAAGGTTCTGTTAATCTACAATCAACAATCATGGTAGATTACTAGATTTGACACCAAACTTAAATACTTAAAACACTTAGCTCTCAGTTGTGCATATCATACATCACCTCTGTATTTACATTTGAATGGATACACCAAGAATTGTTAAAGCAAATCCTATGCTAATTTCCTTGTTCTTTTCGTTTACTCTACTTAGGACAGCAATGTAGTATTTTTTGATAAGTGGACAGAATATCTGACAGAGTAGAGGTGATGTATTCAAGATAAGCTAAAACATATAAAACATTGAGGATCTGTGGACTGCTCTTCGGATGTAAAGAGCTCCAAGCACGGACAATGGAAGGCATGACCACACGAAAGAACAGAAACAGCTGGAAGAATAGAAGGATCTAATTCTTCTTCTGTTGGTGAATATGCAAGATCATCATCACATAGATGACAGTTTCGTTCAAATGGTTGAGTGGTAGGATCATCAAAACCTGCAATGAACATTCTTATTAGAAATGATGGTACCAAATTAAATAAGGAACCTTTATATCACTATAAAGAAGAACAAAGCATCAAATTTTTGGTTACATAACAACAATACAACTGTGTTAGCTTGCTCTATAGGCTGTGGGTAGAGGTGACAATTCGTATTCGCATGTCGGATTCAGGTCATATCGAGGCATGAGTATAAAACTATATAGGTCAACCTTAACCCAACCCGTTTAATTAAACAAGTCGAACCCTCAACCCTAATCCACTAATTTTTTGTTGTCGAATTCACTGATCGTATCAAAAATTGCCAGCTTTAAATGTCACATGTCGGGTTAGGGTTGTGTCAAAACATAAGTATAAAACTGTATAGGTCAACCATAATCCAGACTATTTAATGAAACAGGTTAAACCCTTCAACTCTAACCCGCTAATTTTGTATTGAGTTCATGTCAAGTTTGCGGGTCGTGTAAAAAATTGTCAGCTCTAGTTGTGGTCATATTTTATTGAACTAACATGGATTAATGAATTTGTGGTTGTATAGGGCATCATCCTGACCTTTGGGTTCTCTAATGCCATCATGCCTCTCTCCTTATGTTTGTACGTTCAAGTTATTGTTTATCTATAGCATGGCAATTTTTGAAACCACTGAACTATGCCTAGTGTTGGATCTGCAGTATATGAAATCATGAACAATATCACAACAAATAATAACTGAAGTCATGACTACTACCTGTAACTTCTACATTATTTGTACAAATTTCCCAAGTTTATGCTACATAATTCCATAATAATGGGATAATCTTCGTTGATAAACTGCTATAACCAGAACAGCTTGTCCACCCTCCCCATTTCAGCCACAGACATTACATTATTGCTAAACTCTGAATTTAGGCATGAGGTCACCTTTTACAAAAAATGAGATTATTCTAATCATGATTTGAGGACAAGGCCTGTGTCATGCCCTTAGAAGTATGAAGCTGGTCATGTGTTTATCTATTGCTATCTACCCTCCTTAGAGCATGTTTGAGATTACGTTGAAAAATATAGTTTTTAAAGTAAAAAAAAGCTTTTCAAAAAAAGCTTCATTTTTAAGCTTTTTTCAAAAATGCGTTTTGACCATTTTTAGAGTAAAAAGCCAAAGAAATATTTTTTGAGTTTTTTTATCTAACATACCAACATTTTGTTTGACACAACTTTGTAGGTATTAAAAATACATTTTAAGCTTCTTAACGCAATTCCAAACATACTCTTAGTACAAGTAGGTAGTATCGAAGAAGGTAGCCTATGCAAAATGGTGTTGATTCCCACTTACATAATTATGAAATAAATTAATTACAGAGCCGATCAAGCCATACCATGAAAGCAGACTGTGAACATATCTAAGCCTGTTCCTAAGCTTAAGCAAAATGACTTGTTGGACATTCTAAGCCTGTTCCTTTTTCAAGATGCATATCTCATAACAGCAAGTAAAATCCGGTACCAAAATTAATCAGGCTGCAGAACTACACGCAATGTGGATATTCTTAGAGTAAAATTTCAAATATGATGAAAAGTAAAGAGTTCCCTTTGACTTACCATCCCACGAGATATGATATGTTGGACGATCCTGTTCTGAGGGCTGTTTGGATGGCTTTTCGGAAGGTTGCCTCCTCAACTTAGATGGCTTTTCTGAAGGTCCGCTCCCAACTTGCTTCTCCAAAACTTGATGGGAGGATGGAGTGCTATGCCTTTGACTCTTCTGAAAAGGAGGAGTAAAGTCTTTGCTCTTCTCAGCAGACAGATACTTTGGAGTGTGGTCTGGTTTACCTACAGGAAACAGCAAGAACAATAATTTTCCATTTCCTTTCTGTGGGGAATAAAGAGGTCGTATTTAAGTTACAACAAAATGGAGTTAAGATTAACCCTCAGATTGTACATTACCTTTGTGATTATTTGCCTTGGTGCCTCCATTTCCCCTGAATATCCGAGAATCTGATGAGGATGATTCAATTTGGGAGGTCTTGACTGCATTGTTAGACACATTTCCCTGATTCTTTGATTCAACTCTGGAGATCCTGACAGTTTGTTCACCGGCTACCCTTGTAACAGAAGCATGACTTCCTGCTCTTATCCAAACCTGCTTCTGATTTGGCAAGATAACCTCTCTGTGACTAGAGGCTCTTGAAGCAGCTTTAGGGCCTTGGGAATTCCTGACAGTTTGTTCACCAGTGACCCTTTTAACAGCAGCAATTTCTGATCTTATCCCAGAAAAACCAACCTGCTTTTGATTTGGCAAGGTAACCTCTCTGTGATTAGAGGCTCTTGAAGCAGCTTTAGGGCCTTGCGAGGTTCTGCCAGTAGAATTTTTTTCATTGGTGATTCTTGTAACATTAGCACTTGCTGATCTTATACCAGAAAAATTAACCTGTTTCTCAATTGGTAATGTACCCTCTCTGTGCCTAGAGGCTCTTGAAGCGGCTTTAGGGCCTCGATAGCTTTCATAGTATTTATTATGATCTGCACCATCGATTTTAGAAGAAGTTTGGCCATATCTTCTGCGGCCATTTCCCATGTTGTTACCATTAGAAGACTGAAATCTATTGCCTTTGTACTCTCTTGGATGTTTAATGGGGAGTTCTGGCATCTGATAAATGGGCCTGATGCGGTCTAATTCTTCAGGGCCAGGCTCTTCATCTTGGTAATCTTCTGGTGCAATTCCCACTCTGTAAAGGTCACACTTCTCCATTGGAAAAAAAAGAATTCTGGATAAACATTAATAAACAAGATTTGTTCAGCTATCGTCCTTTGAAATTAAGCTACAATTTATAGCAAACATCTCGCAACAAAGCCATAAATACTGAAACTTTTTTTTAAAAAAAAAAAAAAAGTCTGTAAACCATCTAACTAGTCCTTTGTGATGTTCAATTCTTTAACAAAAAACGGATGCAATCTGCAAGAGTTTCACATCATAGAGAAAATCTAAAAAAAAAAAAAAGACCCAAAACAGGTTTCCATCGAAAATATTGCTAGGAGTAGGAAAAAAAGTGTATTGTTAATGTCACAAAGAAAGCTTCTCTAATGATGGACTCAGAAACAAACCCAAATCCCAGAAAACCAAGAGAAATACTAAGAAAAAGGTCAAATCTTGAACAGTCGGCGAAGAACCCAAAACTTGAGTCGGCTGTTCGAAGAAGCTTGGTAAGCAAGTAAAGCCGAAATCGGTGTTCAATATAAGTTTCTTAGTGGTCCTAGCAATAGACGTGGAACCCTAGAGCTCAGGGGCAGGGCTTTGGCTTTTATATGTTTTGGTGGTGTGGGGTCCGCAAGGTCTCCTAGTTCGATTTGGACTAGGACAGGTGGACCGACCTCAGTTTTCTCTTCGGTTACTATTTGGCAGTTCTTGCAATTCCCTGCGGTAAGTGGAATGGTGGAGATGATGTGTAACTTGTGCAGAGAAAAAAAAAAAAAAATCTTGGTGCCTTACTCTTTAAGTTTTTTGGAATAGTGGAGATGATGGCTGTGTTTGCCAAAAGCTTTGGAGTTTTTTTTTGTGTTTTGAATAGTAATAGAAGTAAATGATACAATATAAAATAGGAAGAATGTTGTAAATTTTTTGTATGAAAAAGTGAAATAGTTGTTTTTTAGTGAGTTTTTTATTTAAATAGTAATAAAAAGTGAATAATGTGATATAAAAAGTAAAAAAAATTGTTAAAAAGTGATTGATGGAAATTAAAAGTGATATTGATTTTGAGGGAGAAAAAAAAGAAAAAGGAGAGAAGGGTTTGACAAACATAGCCGATTTGTTTTATTGTTTAGATTTTATTTTGTTGTATTTAACGTTATATATAATATTACATTGTTTAAAAATTTTAAATGATATGGCATCATATAACTATTAAATCTGTAAAATTTTAATCTAAACCATAAAATTGAGATGATCTTAATCTAAGTTTTTCTCATTAACCCCTTTGCTTGAAGTTCATATTTGATTCGATTGGTAGTTTCGTGTTTTTGGGGTGGTCATTTTTGGGGAAGAATGGCTTGGTGGAAAGGAAAATGAGGATTTTACTGCTAAAATTTTGGTGGGATTTGGGAGTGAGTGTAATGGACCTTTTTTTATTGGGAGGAAATAATGAATTTAATAGGAAGCTTGTGATAATTGACATAAGGTTAGTCGTGACTAAAGAGTGCTATTAAAGGTATTATAATTTTTATTATAAGTCTCTTACAAATTTTTGTGGCACTTATAATATTAACCATGTGATAGTCCATGTGATATTTATTTCTATAAAATGTAGACTACCAAGTAAATTTGTAGAAAAATTATAATAAAAACTGTAGTATTCCAAATATTTTTTTAATGACCAGATGCTTTAGTGGCATCACTTCCAGTCTTCCTCTCCTTTTGTATGACTAACCACCAAGGAAGCCATACCCATGGAAGTTGCAATACCACAAATTTTGCCTCAAGTTCTGACCAATAAGAAGTGTTTTAAAAATTGAACTAAATTCTATTTTCTCCATTTTTTTTTTCCACTAGGGATCGTGTTTAGGTTATAGCATTGTTGTGATAGCCCATTTTATCAATACATAAACTGTTCAAAAATGAGTATAACTCGATTGTTCATCCGTTATGCATTTCCAATTCATTACAAGAAAATTATTACTTTACGCTCTTTTAAGATAAACAAATTCTTTGAATTGAAGAGGTAATTGCCCAATTTAAAGTTTGGAGAGCAGGGGAAAAGTGAAATTTAGAGAAATGGGGTAATAATTTGGAGAGAGGGGAAAATTGTTAACTTAGAGAGAATATTTATAAATATTTGAATTTGTGTGTGAAATCAAATAGTAAAAAAGTTATATAGGTTTCTTAGAGAATACAAATGTCCACATTGGGCTTTAGGGCATGATACCAACAAATGTATTAATATGTATCAAGTTGCTCCAATAGCTTGTTTTATTATGGAAGAAAGAATAATCTTGTGCCTACAAATTTATTCAATGTAAAATTTAAAGGCAATCTCTAATCTGTAGATAACTTCTTTTTTGTACCAGCATAATTATTTAATTTCATATTAATTACTGAAAGTTAATTGATTATATTTACTAGGCTCAAAATCATGTCAGCTACAATTTAATTTCTTTTTCTACTCTTTTTCAAAGTATTTTTAAGATTCAGACATGATAACCAAATGAACAAAACCAAAGCAATAACAATAATGAACTAATAAGAAACACAAGATAGTAATTTGGAATTGTTACCCTAAAGAGTGGTCACTAGGCCCACTATTAATATTATTGAGTTTGGCTCGCCTCTAGTGAAAAAAAATTACTGAAAGAGTGAAGATCTCCCATACAAAAATTAAACAGTAAAAATTGCCTTCAATAAAATAATAACTAGTTATCTTCCAAACTTGCAATCTATGCCGTTTATTTTTGCATAGAAAATCTTCGGGCATTTTTTCTCTTGAAGCAAGCCAATCTCAGTATTATTCCACAAGAAAAATGTTTAAACATCAACTAAAAATCTTTTTAGAAGATCAACTAGTATTTTTTTTAAAAAAAAAAAATCAAATGGAGCCTACCTCTTCAAATGAAGAGGTAAGCCCCATTTGATTTAAAAAATAAAAAATATGCTAGTTGATCCCTAAAAAAATTTTTAGTTAATGTTCTAGCACTCCTACATTCACAACTTCTACATAAGTGGAAGGATCAAATTTGGATAGATAAAAACCAATTTAAGATCAAGAGCTGGATAATATTCACATTTTTTTTTTTATATATATATTTATAGAAAAGGAGTAGCTATATATACAAAAGGGAGGTAAACTTAATTGGATCATCAACTATACACAGAGAGTCCAGTTCAACTCCCACCAAGTGGGTTTAGCTTTTGAATGTTATATCAAATATGTACACTTGGATTCTTCTTCCCTCATGTCTATCTGCCTCAAGCAGGGATCAGGAAGGGGGTGGTGAATGAATGGTGGTATCAGGTAACATCGCCACTGTCACTACGAAATATTCACAGCCTATGGGGAGACCGAAAGGGTTCAAGGTTGATCCTGAATTCAAGGTCAACCGATCAGTCCCCATGTCAGAGGTCAGATGATCCGATTGATCCGCTCTACTGTGCTCAGGCCGAGTTGAAGTAGAAGGCGACGACTTTACGGCCTGGCGTTCAATATGCACAATCTGCCCAACTATGTAGTTAGGTCGGCTTGGAAGATGGTCAGCAAATAAGGCCACAGATTCAGCAGACAAGTAGTAGTTTGAGCAGTTCCGACTGATCGCCTCATAATGCCCAGCTGAGTTAAGAACAAATGCAGCAATCTCATGAACTTCCAAGCGGCCAAAAGATATTTTTTCCTTGTTTGCCTGTAGCAAAATCAAAAGCAAACATGACCACCCATTAGTTCATTGCTCAATTTAGTACAGTCGACAGATTTTACTATTCAATGAAAAACGAGTCTGGCTTTTAAACCACAAAATAAAACACAAAGTGTCCCAGGTACACAAAAAATATACAAGAGAAACCATCTAACTAGTAAGAGCAAAAAGAACAAGAATTCAGTCAACCTATTGGCTGTTAAGAGGTGAACCACCAGTTTAAGTTAATCCACCACATTTAGTTCTGTTATAGCAGACAACCAATAAACCCATAGAAACGCCATGAACAATCAATTAACAAGTTACCTGCTTCTCAAGTTGATGTTTAGTGTATACAGTTTTAACCAGCTCTTTCTTCTCTTCTAAATCCTTCTTAAGCTGTTCACTTGTAGCTTCAACCTTTAGGCACTTGCCAAGTAGCTCTTCACGGTGCCTGGACAAGAAACGAACTTTATCTGCAAGGACCCCGATGCATTTTCGAAAATCGGCAGTATCATCGTCTTCATTGTCATTGAGGGAACTGAAACAATTCAAATCAAAGCAACCAAAAACCACAATCATGGATCATGTCGAGCAAGAATCCATAACAAACCCAAGCCCAGTTAAAAAAATAAATAAATAAACAGAGCATCTACTTTCTTCTTAAAATTGATAGAACTTTCTCTTGCACCAAGCTCCACATGACAACAAAACTTAAAAACCTCCTGTTTCATCATAAAATTGAAGTATCCATTCATCACCTTAACTCTATGCCCACCCATTCTTTTGACTTCTAACTTAATTAAACTAATTTGCTCTTCATAGTTGGGTGTTCTTTCTGTATATTTCCTGCGTACTTAGAACGCCTTACGCTTTTAATGAGATTAATCTTTTACTTATAAAAAAAAAAACCTTAATTAACTGATTTTTGTGTCAGCATGATAATTGAACCATTTGCATACAAAGAAGTTTAGTGAGCCATGCACATCATTCTCTGGAGGATTTGTGAATCCCACTAGTGTGGAGGGATTGAGAAAGGGGGGATGGGGAGGAAGGTCAATATAAGATTTATTATGAACACATTAAGATGAGTGTTCTGGCAAGTGACTTACTTGGCCAAAGATTGAGCTAAAGTATGCAAGGAATCAGCAAAAGCAGCTACTCCACCCGGTGCATGAACACAGCTTCGAAGTCTTTCAAAAAGGCCACGCATTCTCAGGGCAGATGCACGCAGTGCACTATACTCTGAGGCCCTCCGATCGGCTGCACAAAGATGGGTCTGGGCTTCCTCTCTTGCTTCATGCAAACAATTCTCCAAGTGTGCACAATTCATCTGCATGCAGGGGACAGAACTAATAAGAAAACAGGGACGCCAAAGCCAACGGATGAAATTACTAAACCCGTGTTTCTCTAAAAGACAAGCAATTATAGTTGTGTGAAGATTTATTGGAGACACCCAATAACACAACAGACAAAGGGCTATAATTCACAACCAAACACACACACACACACACACATATATATATATTCATTTATGTATATTAACAAGACATCTTTGATCCACTCTACAAACTAAAAGCAAGATCTTGCAAACAACCACACAACGCCTGGATCTCACATCTAAATGTCAAACAACATTAATACCTCAAATTTTGTTGATGCCCAGTGAGCAATAAAGTGCCAAATGTTTATGTTATCATTAGTAGAATAGTGAAGAAAACATTGAGGATCAATCTAAGGACGAGGCAACTATGTCTGCCCTGTAGTTTTATGGTAAAAAAAAAAAACAGAAGACTGACTCTGGTTCACATAAAGCTAACATATAACAGCCACTGAGACTAGCGAATTTATATTTCTTTCTTTTATCAAGTCTTTTATTATGACTATTTTCTGAATAATCAAGGGCAGAGAATTGCTTAGAGCATCTCCAGCAAGAAGAGCTATTTTAGCTATTCAAAAAGCCCACTTTTCTATTTTGCCTACTCATTTTTCTACACAAACTCCAGTAGATTATTTATTTAACTCTCTACTTTTTAAAAAAATCATTTTTCATTCTTTTAGGTTATGTTTGGTACGCGGAATGGCTATTCCAAGGAATAGCCTTTATTAATAATAGAATTAATAGTAATATGAATGGTTATTCCCTCAATTGAAGGAATAGTCATTCCCTTATGGCTATCGGAATGGTTATTCCAAGGCTAATCCATTCTATTAATTCTATTATTAATAAAGGTATTCCTTGGAATAGCCATTCCGCGTACCAAACATATCCTTATTCTTTTTTTTTTTTCCACCCTCTCTCACTCTCGCTCATGCATACCCCCTCCCCTGAATCTAAACTTGCTATCCAAGTTCCTCAGCTTATTGGCCATCACTACAGAGTAAGATTCACTTATTGGCCATCATTCTAACCACTCAATTTCTATTTTGAACCAAATCTACTACTTGTGCTTGCTTATTACTGGACTGGCTTTCGCTTGAAATTGAAAGGGAAGACATGGACTAAGATGAGAGATTGACTGGAGATCTTGGTTTTTTTTGTTTTTTAACAACTTACCCGGAAGAGAAGATAGAAAAAGAGGAGAGATGAAAGATTGGGTTTTTTTGTTGGGTTGAAGGAAGGTGAGCGAGGGGCTGGGTTTGTGCGGATAACGAGAGCAACAGAGGGGGAGAGGGACAACAGTCCAACTCACACGACGAAACAGAGGAGAGCCAACTGCGCTGTAGAGGGAACCGCCGCCGAAGGAGGAACCGCCGAGAGAACCACCTCCGAGAACGACGGAGCACCGCCATCGCTGAAGCGCCTCACCGCACCTTTCCCACCAACAGAACCGCCGATCGAACACCAGTGTCCGATGATTCAATTGAGGGAATAACCATTCCTATACATTTGATAGGAATGGTTATTCCCTCAATTGAAGGAATAGTCATTCCCTTATGGCTATCGGAATGGTTATTCCAAGGCTAATCCATTCTATTAATTCTATTATTAATAAAGGCTATTCCTTGGAATAGCCATTCCGCGTACCAAACATATCCTTATTCTTTCTTTTTTTCCACCCCTCTCTCACTCTCGCTCATGCATACCCCCTCCCCTGAATCTAAACTTGCTATCCCAAGTTCCTCAGCTTTTGGCCATCACTACAGAGTAAGATTCACTTATTGGCCATCATTCTAACACTCTAATTTCTATTTTGAACCAATCTACTACTTGTGCTTGCTTATTACTGGACTGGCTTTCGCTTGAAATTGAAAGGGAAGACATGGACTAAGATGAGAGATTGACTGGAGATCTTGGTTTTTTTTGTTTTTTAACAAACTTACCCGGAGAGAAGATAGAAAAAGAGGAGAGATGAAAGATTGGGTTTTTTTTTGTTGGGTTGAAGGAAGGTGAGCGAGGGCTGGGTTTGTGCGGATAACGAGAGCAACAGAGGGGGAGGGGGAGAGAAAGAGAAAAGAAACTAATAAAAAATAATTGCGAGTGAACAGTGAAAAGTCAAATTTGACTATTTTGAAGAGTTTACCTACTCTGCTGGAGATGCTCTTAGCTGGTTAGCTTTAACAAAGGGAAAAATTGGTTTTTGCATGCATATTCTTATGATGAATAGGTAGTAAAATAGTGGCTCCATTTGTCAATGTGTTTTGGAAGGTGTATTTTGTTTTTTTGTTTGAAAAGTGTTCTGACATAATATAAAAGTAAAAACTGTTTTTGTGTTTTTAAGAGTATTTTGTGTTTGGATTGATTGTTAATGTTTTTGTTTTGAGGAGAGAAAACAAAAGACAAAATAAAATTTTAACAAACAAAGCCAATATTCTCCTCCAACTGAGCTACTCCTTCAACCAATAGACAAGACAAATTTGATTTATATTCAATACTTGGGTCAAATGCTATGTTTCTATCTTTTTTCTTCTTTTATTTTGTTTTTCATTATTCTTGTATTACTATGTGGAAAGCTCTAAATAACATTTGTATTAAGTCAGTTGCTCAAGGATCATATCTGAGAGCTAGAAAGCATAAAACATGAAACACAACTCTTCTCTTTTTCCACCCAACCTTTTAAACCAATTAAAACCTTTAAAAATACTAGTCTTGTTTGGGTCCCAATCTTCCCATATAACACCAACCCTACCCAATCAAACCACTATCATGCAATACATAATGTTTATATATCTATAAACCTCAAAATATTTTTTTTTGATAAGTAAGTAAGTTTATTAAAAGCGTAAGGCGCCTCAAAGTACAAAGGCAATATACAAACGAGGCACAAACGCCAAACCCTAAGAACCCGAAGAACCCAAAAACCTACAAGCCCAACAACCCAAAGCCCAAACCCTACAAGCAGGAATCCAACGAGTCCTAAACCCAAAGCCCAAACCCTCATGTAGGAACCCTCGAGCCCAAAACCTGAGGCCCAAACCTACAAGCAGGAAACCCTCGAGCCCAAAACCCGCTGCCCAAACCCACAAGCAGGCGCAAATACCCGAAAACCCACAAGCCCGAAAACCCAAAGCCCAACCCAAACCCAACAATTACAAAAACCCTGAAAAAACCCAAAAAAATACAAAAAAAAAACCTTAAAATTACAGAAAAAACCCAAAAAAAACCCATCAGCTGCAGGCGGAGGAGGCGCGTGCAAACCACTCGAGTAAACCTCAAAACATATATTAAAAAATAAAATCATTATAGTTTCTGTTAGGCCAACTAGACCACCAAAATAAATGCTGCTCACAACAGATGAAAATTTGCAAATAGCATAAAATATACTAAAGAAAAATAAACAATAATCTTCGTAAAATGTAAAGATCAAGCGAATAGGCATGAGCACAAAGGAATTCCAAACACATATGCCTTACCTATTATCATATTTATTTTTTCATATTAAAATGTGTCATCTTTAAAAAACTTTAATTTATTGTGTGAACAGAAAAGTAAAAATTCCTCCGCCATTTTAATAAATAACAGTTGATAAAGTTTCCATTTAGGCCTACTAAAATAGCTATCATGCAAGACACATAATTTGGATACTCTCAAAGATCTGTAGAGATCTTCAATCAGACCAACCAATGATATAACCAATATTGCATCCCACAAGACCGAAGTATCGTGAAAAGGCTACCTGAAACCTTTAGATTATGTTTGGTACACGAAATGACTATTCCAATAGCCATGAGGGAATGAAATAGCTTTTATTAATAATGAAAAAAGGGGAATGGATTAGCTTTGAAATAGTCATGAGAAAATGTTTATTCTTTCAATTGAGAGAATAGCTATTCCTCTTAAATAGCCATGAGAGAATGCTTATTCCCTCAATTGAGGGAATAACTATTTTCTCAATTGAAGGAAATTGAGAGGAATAGTTATTCTCTTAATTGAAGGAATAAGTATTCTCTCATAGCTATCTAAAGGCTAATCTATTCCACTTATTCCATTCTTAAAAAAGGTTATTTTCTAAGGAATAGCCATTCCGCACCAAACGTGTCCTTAAAATTTCACCTACAAAAAAATTTTCATTCATGCATAACTAAACATTACGCAAAATCTCACCAAGACCTATAGTTGTAGTTTGTCCATAGCAACGAAGAACATCAAAGAATATGAGGAAAGAAAAAGAATATAGATTATAATCTCTTCACGGAGCCAACCAATATGAATAAAGAAGTATTTCAAAACAAAACATTGCAATTAGACTCTAATAAGGATTAGATACAGAAAAATAATCAGTTTATCGAAAGGACTTGACTTAAGTCACTATAAGACAATAGGAACACAGAACCCCAATTCAAGAAGGCACTAGCTGAAGAGAGTTTGTCTTTGTAAACTTTCCTCTCTTAGTTTGTCACAATTTACGAATATTAAACATGTTGAAGATCTCTAGGATTCACAATTTCATATAAGTGCTCATTTTTCTCTTTCTAGCAAGACGTTTCTCTTGTACACTTCCTGCGTACTTAAGTTGCACTTTAATGATATTTCATTTACTCATAAAATTTTATTTTATTTTTTTTTTTAAAAAAAAAAAGAGCAAATCCAATTTTAATTGGAATCTACCATCACTCTTATGACAAAAAAACTGGTGAATTAAAGAACAGTTTGCATGCTAAGCTCCATTTCCACTCTTTTGTTTCAACTAACCCTACCCATGTCATAGAAAGTTCATAAGTATGTCGCAAGCTCCAGTATTTCTATATGCCAAACATCAATTGTTCAAAGGTATTTAGATTCTAGGCATATACAAAAACTCAGTTTCCAGATTTATAGCCTAGCATCCTAATTCCTAAGTGCTAAGTTGCTAAAAGAACTGACATATAGCAATCATTTTTTAGGTCAAACTTGCCAATAAGCTCGCTTGTGTCACTGTATGGATATATGCATGTTGGCACTCTGTACTAAAAATGATAACAAAAGTCAGCTAGGTAAAGCAATTAAACCATGCTAAGAGATACAACTAAATTTAGTCTTGCATACATCACAGATAACAGCATCTCATAGAAATTTCAAAAGATAAGTGTAAATATCAGAGGGGCAGAAAACAAGAGAGAGGAATCATCTGAAACCTAGTTATAAAACAAGCATCACACAGAGAGAGAGAAAGAAAGGTTAAATTTTATAAGGAATTAATAAGCAACTATTAAAACCATTAACCAATTAATGTGTACAAAATCCTATTAAAAGACAAAAACAGAAATAGACAAGAAATGTATTTATCAGCTAGCTAATACCTGAGATTCATCAAGGAGCTTCCTACTCGCTTCCAACTCCCTCCTAAGCAATGCAACCTCCTCCATGCTAGCTTTAAGCTTGGTTTCAGTTTCAGTCAATTGGTCTGACTTGTCTGCAACTGCACTTTGTAATTCCATCAAAAGATCACTGCTGACTTTGGAATCCAAACCCAGCACAGCTGGTGGGTCTGAAGGCAAAATATTCAGATGCTCAGGCATGCTCTCAGCAGTGGAACTGTTTGTAAAGGACATGCCCAACTGTCCTACCATCTTATCTTTCCCTTCTCTCTCACTGAGTAGCAATTCTTCGCGATGTGACTCCACCATTGAGGAATCAAGCTGATGATTTTGTATTCCAGAGGAATCCATCATATTCTCATCCACCCCTTCTCGAGCTTTGACTGGTTGCCCAGTGAAAAGCCCCAGTTTAGCATCCAAAGAATTTGAGATACAAGAAACCTCATCCATGGGCTCCGATGTAGATATGCAAGGTATGTGGGCTTCACTACCTAAGATTTCTGGCTTGAAGTCCTCAGCCTTCTCAGCCAAAAGGGCAAAGTCAGTTGTATCTTTGTTACGTGAGAGATTCTGCCCTTGCAAATACTTGATGACATCCTCTGCTCCAATTCTTGAATGCGTTTCTCATACGAAACACACTGCACCTGCTTCATCCTTAGCATAGATTGTAGGCATTTCCCATATTCATCTTTCCGTTGCAAGGCTATAGCTGTCTTCTCTACAGCATCCAGCTTATTATCATCCAGAGATTCATATTCAACATCATGGCTGAGAGAACAAATCAAGGCAATTGCAGAGGCAAGTTCAGCTTTCAGTTTTGCATTCTCAACTTCCATTTTGCTAGTCCCAGCAATCTCCACCAACTCACAGCCTTCAAGAAGCTCCTCGGAGAAGTATTTCTCAAGGGTGTCTACAGAAATCTCTTCAGCCTCAACCGAATGAGAACTGTCATTAGACAAAGAAAATGAACCTTTTAAGCTTCCATGTTTCTCACCCTTGGAAGGCAGTCCTGCCAAATACTGAGGAGCATATTGATCCAGGTCTGAAATGTCAATATCAAGCAAGCCAGTGTCAAAAGGAGCTATATTGACATCACACTGACTAGGGGTATCATATAATCCCATGGATGCTAATACATCCCTAGGTATGTAAGAACCATAAGCCTTTAAAAACTCCTCCCGTCTCCTCACCTCATCCTCCCTCTTCGTAGCAAGCCTTTCAGCCAACTGTCCAGCCATGCCCATGTAAAGCTTCATTGAAGCCTTTCTTCTCACAACTTCTGCGAGGCAACCTCTATATGCTGGGCCAATCCCATGGACTAACTTCAAGTCCATAAACAGATCATCCTGACGCACCATTGCCTCTCTAAAAACAGGAAACTGTAACTTAGCATCTTTGATGACATAAGTAACATAAGCTATCTTTTGCATGTAATTATGCACAAAGATGTTCATTTCATTCTTCTTATCCCTGCAAAAGTCCAGCAACTTAGAAATTGCACGATCACAAGCCTGCATCCTTCGTAGGTGATTCTTGTCATGGACATCATACATAGGACCCAAGGCTGAAACTGCATCATGAGGACGGAGTGAAGAAGATAATTGGCTGGACAGACAGTCATCCACAAGTTTCTTCACCGTATTGACATCTTTGCTGCACAAATACGGATATATGTAGTTATTGGTCAAATTGATAACATTTTAGAAATCATAGGATTACAGCAGAACAAGGTATCATAGATGCACAAACTACGGAATTCAAACTGCAAATACAAACTCCACATGATTATAACAGTGATTAAGTTTCTTCCTCATGCATTAATACAGTTTCATCTCATATATTTTTAAGAGAAAATGCTGTATTTTTGGAGAGTTTTCTACTGCTAGTTTATAGAAGTAAAATTTATTTTGAGGAAGGGAATATGATAGCATTACTCCAGGATAAAACCCTCAAAGGTACCCATAATTCAATCATCTCATGCAACTACAGTGAGCACCCAGATAATTCGAGCACTTCTTTCACTGAATCACCAACCACAAGGAAGCCTTTCCTCTTTTAGCCTACTCAAGGAAGTCTTGCCCAGCTTTCTCCCTCCCTCCACCTCTTTTTTATGTAATAACTCCATCCCAATTCCCAATGTATATAATTAGATCCTCCATCTCACTTTTTATTGACTGTCTATAGTCCATTCCCATTCCAAAGTACAGGCAGTAGAGGCAACCAAATGAGGTCCAAAACCCTAAAAAGGTAGTTCCCTTTTTCTAAAATAACCCTACCCTGCCCTGCTGTCCAGTTTCCTTGAAACAAAAATATATTCAGGGCATGGTTCCCAAAAAGTTCAACATCATGACATGGATCAAAGATATATGACCAGGAGCATTACCAGTCCAGATGATGTTATAATTGCTACCATTATACATAATGAAGACCAACTAATGTAAAGCATAAAAGAATGTCTGTTGGAGAATCTATACATATAGCTAAAAGCTAA
Organism: Betula pendula; assembly: GCA_900184695.1. Lineage (NCBI taxonomy): Eukaryota > Viridiplantae > Streptophyta > Magnoliopsida > Fagales > Betulaceae > Betula > Betula pendula. Next base: position 71,099 of record FXXK01001328.1, read on the forward strand.
ACAGTACACATTTGGCAAGTAAGCACCGAGGATGCAAATATGCAATGGAACAAGTAATGAGACACATAAGGAGGTCTATTACATATACCAAAGAACCAAATAGCACATGCTTGGTTGCCATGAACCTTTAATTAGTTTCGCCATCAAAATCTTCAAGCATACAAAAAAAAAAAAAATCTCCATGTGAGAAATTATAACATTAACCTGAGATTAGCAGTGTTTGAACAAAATTGCACACAGCATTAATAGGGAAACACCCTCAAACTAGTTCCTGGCAACTATGAAACTTAGCCACAACATACTTTAGAAACGATCAAATGACCCCATCCAGCAAGAACTTGAATCAAGCCTTAGAGTACGGAGCAAAAATAGGCATTTTGAAACCAAACAAATAAGCAAACAAAAATTTAGCTGAAACTACGGCAATGATAAAACATAACCACCTCAAAGATTGCAGTATACTCTTTTGTTCGTTGATGAATTGCTGGTGCTCCTTAGTAATCATCACCTCCAAATTCCTAGTAGGAAAAAAGGTCCTACTAGCAAACAAATCTTCGACCTTGCGTTTCACCTCACCAAACATTTGCTTAAATTGTGAAACCTTATTCTCAAACTGCCTGTGGGAACCGCTACAATTCTCATGTGACTTCCGCAAGTTCTCTTCCTTCACAAAATCCAGTAAGCACTTGCGGGTAGCAATCTGTACACCAGGAGGAAGCTTGACGGATCTCAATTTCTCAATATCCCTCTCAAAATTTATTAGCAGATCAGAATGAACCCGGCGCTGTTGTGAATAACGTTTCATGAAGTCCGTGTAATTCTGGTTAATCATCTTATAGTATTGATCCAAATTACCCGTAGCAACCTCCAATGCCCTCTCTTGAACCTTTAGCTCTTGCAAAAGCCTCGCACAGTTATCATATTTCACCTGGCTACGACTATAAATTGCATGCCCCCGGTGGTAATGGTACCTGAATTGCCGCTCATATGAAGGCAAAGCCTTCAAAGCAGGGTCAGAAGCATCATCCAAAGGATGGGGATTATGTGTTGAGGACGGTGATGGAGGGTCTGCAATTTCTAGTTCATCAACCTGTTCTGGCGGAGGAGGCGGCGAATTGGTTTGCAGTCTTGCCTTATTGAAGATGAACACTTCCCGGTCATCTGAAGGAAGCTTATATGCAGAAAGTGGCCGCTGCGGCTCAAGTTTCATGTCCAAACAGAGAACAAGCTGGTCATTGAAACTAATCATTGACAAGGATTCAATGAACCGCATAATCGCCTCAACTGGCGTGGTTTCATCGCAGTCGAGCTCAAATGAATGTCCATTCTCAGCAATTTGAACCAGAAGCTTGCCTCCATGAACTGAACCTTCGGTGATAGATGAACTCATCTTATCGTCAGAACAAGAGTTCTCCACCACAAACTCCTAAAACAAACACAATTAGAGCCCCGATACCACCTTGTTCATACAATGGAATTCTCAACCCCAACTAGTCGAAACAAGCTCTCAGCTAAAGCTGAAACAACAAGAAGCAATTCAATTCGACTCCTACAGACAATCCTCACCCAGATGAAGAATTCCCAATTGTTAGACCTGAAGCCTCGAAAAACCCCGGATTTTTTCCCAACCCACCACCAAACTCTGCAAAAGCAGCCTAATTCTCAACAAACCCACGAACGATTTTAACGGAAAATGACACCAACTGTCATCGACCCAGCATTGGTACCACCAATACAAGCTATCCACCAGAGATTATCCTACAAAGAACCTCGACTTTAATCTCCAATCCTTCCCAAAACCCTAATCAACACCAACCCAGGACAACAATCGCCCAAAAAAATACCAATCCCCCACAAACCCACCAACGATTATGCTCAAAACCCCCAAACTATCACCGACCCACCATTAAGTTCCACAAATTAGCCCAAAATCCCCAATTTCCTTTCCACCAAGTCCCGATTCTTCCCAAAAATGAACACCCCACAAATAAAACCACCCAAAACCACCAAACGACCAATCGAATCAAATATGAACTTCAAGCAAAGAGGTTAATGAGAAAAAACTTGGATTGATGCACCAAGACAATCAACAAAAAGCGATTACGTGAAGATAAGAATCTTCTAGGTTTTTTATCGAAGCACAAGGTTTTCACGAAACTCCTTTTATCTGTGCTCGTTATTATTGTAATCTACGCAATCTTATCCTTCTCCTCCTCCTCCTCCTCCTTCACCGATTTTTTCTGCTACTTCAATTTTTCTTTCCTTTTTTTTTTCAATAAACAAACACAGAGAACCTTCAGCAAGAAGCAACCACCAAGCGTAGCAGAAGAGCTCTCTCTCTCTTCACAATAACTTCGGAAGCACAGAAAAGGAAGCAGCTTTATATCGCTCGGATATGATTGCCACTTTTTTATTCGTACCACAATTTCACACTCATATTTTAGTAGTACTCGGGAAGAGCAAAAAAAAGGAAAAAAGAAGAAATTTGTTGGGCTAAATATCAGAAACTACCCCCTAAGGTTTCTAAAAATATTGTTTCGCCCTTGTGGTTTTGGAATGTCAATGCTGTCTCTTGTTAATTGGTTGTTAATGTTCACAACCAACTTCAACAATATTTTCACTTTTTTTGTAGCTTTGGTTGGTAGCCTCCATTCAAAATGTATTTGTTTAAAATTTTATCTAAAATAGTTAATTAAAACTATTCTTTTCCATTTTAATTAACGACTTTTCAAATGCATTTTTTATTTTATTATTTATTCATTCCGTATAATATTTAAATATTTTTACTCTTTTTTTTTTTAATAAATATTATTCTTTACACTACGATTACACTACAGCTAATAACCCTTGTTAAAGCAACAAACAAACAAACAAAAAAACAGAAAAAATCAAGGGCTTTTAACTTATACCAAGTCATCATAATATGATCTTAGCATGAAGTATAATATTTTTCTATTTTTTAATATTTTATACATGAATAATTATACTCTTAGGTTTTGGTTGAATGAACAGTAATTCAGTTTAAGCATTTTTTTTGTGTTTTTGTGGACCTCCATTATTAAAAAAATTATTTTTTAAAAAAAATTTCATACCGTCTTAACTAAATTATTATTCATTTAGCCCAGACTAATGTATATCACTTCTCATTATCCGAAAAAAAAAAAAAAAAAAAAAAAAAAAAGTGAGAAAAAAGCATAAATGGTGCTTTCCCGCTTTTAGATAAAAAGTGTAACTTAAATACAAAATGTATTTGGTTTAGAGAATCGGATAAATACCTTTTTTAACCTTTTGGTTAATCAGTTTACTTAAAACTCTAAAATACATACGCCAAAGCCTTGGTAGAATGGCACGAAAGAAGACTCCTGAAAAGCTCTCTTCTCTCTCCTGAAAGAAGACATTGTTGCTGCTCGGGGAGGAGGTTCCCTCCTCCTCCCCCACACTTCCTTTTCTCTCCCTTTACTCTTTCCCCCTCCTTTTCTCATCTCTTCGGAGACACTATCTATCTCTTCGGAGACACTATCCACCTCTCCGGAGGTTTTGTTCATAAACAGCAGCCCCGCCGTTCACCTTCCCTCCACTAGATGGCCGGTCTCCGCCTCCTCCAGCCCATCTCAGCCTGGATCTACCGCCTTTTTGAAGTTTTTGGGATTTGTATTTTCTTTTCCCTGTACCTGGTTCTGTAATCTATTCCTTCTGGAATGTATGAATGAACTTACAAAAAAAAAAAAAAATACATACGCCAGTACGGTTGCACTAATTTAGGAAGTTTAATTCAATTTGTTTTAGTGTTGAATTAGAGGTTATGATAACATAAAAATGTCCATCTAGTAACTATGTTGAAAATACTTTTCTATTTTTTAAAAGCAAAAACATAATTCTCTCGAAACTATTAACAAACAATTGAAACTGTAAAATACAGTTCATGATCTCACTAAAAAACACATCTCATATCTGTATCGTTCAAAACATTCANATAACATAAAAATGTCCATCTAGTAACTATGTTGAAAATACTTTTCTATTTTTAAAAGCAAAAACATAATTCTCTCGAAACTATTAACAAACAATTGAAACTGTAAAATACAGTTCATGATCTCACTAAAAAACACATCTCATATCTGTATCGTTCAAAACATTCATAACCGTGTAGATTTTTTATAAAAAAGATTTAGTATCAAATTAAAGTTAAATCTACTTTCAAACAACTCACTAAAACGTTTTTTTTTTTTTTTATAGATCACCAACACGTTTTTTTAGATGCGTATAATGTATGGCAACAAGGTTAAGCTTAAGGTGATGATGACATTCAATCACATCTCACTTGTAGAGTTGTAGTTATATATCTCCATCGCCAAACACTGTTGATATATGTACACGTATTCAATTGAAACTATCTAGTGCAAGCAACACGTGTTTTATATGTTTATATTATACTTTTATTTCATGTATAATAGTGATCCCATTACCATTTTCAAGTTTGTTACTCTCATAGTGTGAAAAGTATATTTCTATTTTATTGGTCTGATGTTATAATGTTTATCAGTCTTGAATCAGTACAAGTTAAAAAAAAAAACACAAAAACAAAAAACAAAAAAAGTGCACTACCAATTCAACTCAGTGAAATGAGGACAAAATGAGACGTAGTATGTAGCGCGAATAATACTAAAAATTATATTTTTATTTCATAAATATTATACAATTCTAACATGACAATCGCAACTGACCCTTATCAATTATTGTAAAAAATAAATAATAATAGTTGATTAAGACTATCATGTCAAAATTATAAGATAATTGTGTGATAAAAAATATGGTATATATAGAGTATTACTCATGTAGCATTTATCTACCTCAAATCGCTATGTTATATTAACTATTCATATTTATGACATTTTTTTTATAAAAAATAAAATGATACTTATCGTTTTACACTCACACCTGTATACACAACAGATAGTACTACAATAATAGAGATAATATCGTGATACTAAGAGCATTTACAGCAAATTTCCTATAACTCATTCTCTTTCCTAAATATTTAAAAAAAAAAATTATAAAAAGTAGCTCACAAACAGCTTTTCAACGGGTTTCCCAAAGTTGGGGTTTGCTGCATTGAGTTCTACTGTAACAAACCCAATGCTTATTATAATAAAAAAATAAACTCAACACTCTATCATCTCACACTTCCTAATGAACCAAACTATTCAAAAATAAATGATAAAAAAGTAAAAAAAATAATAATATTTAATTAGTATAGAGAACGATTAAGAAAATAGTTTGATTCCTTAATTTTTTTTAAAAAAAAATGACAAAAAACAGCTGTAAATACTCTAAAGTATATTGTGATCTCGACTCCTTAAGGTGTCAATTTCCCCAAGACTATCAATTCACAAGCTTAATTGTCAATATGACTTTATTAGGCTTATAACACCATATATATATTGTCTTCCTTCCCAATACCAATCGCCATATTTCCTCTATTTTCAAATTCCAGATCATGGTTCACATGTATTGTCTGTGCAGT
>FXXK01001328.1:77159-95345 GCA_900184695.1 Betula pendula
TTCAACAAGTTCATACTAGACAACGTGTTTGCACATAAGCCACTTCAAATTGCTTCGAACAAAAAAAAAAAGAAAATTGAAAAGTAAATGACATTATAAATCAAAGGCTGAAATATAGGGTATTGCTTGTCTATGATCGCTACTAGATTCTTGATATGACATATCATGTCAGGATGCAGTGGACGAGAACATGGTCTAATTGGGTCAATTTAATAATAAATCTAATCTAGAGTCATACCAGAATTTCGCATGATTCGATTGCTCGACTCCTCAAATTATTGGGATAAGATGTTCGTGTATATCGTGAGAGTATAAGATTTCAATAAAATGAACTAAATTAGAATTAAATGAACCGAATAAGACGAACCCCAAAGTGAAGGTAATTTGAATTAGGATTGGAAAATGCCAAAGCATGTATCGATATATTTTTATTCTTTTTTTATTTTTTAAAATTATTATTAGATATGTGGTTATTACGTGCGTTCACACATAAGAACTATAAATTCAGTAATAATTTTAAAAAATTTAAATAAAAAAAAAAAGACAAAAAAACAAAATGTAGCATTTTTCATTAAAATTTCCAATAAGGCTCCCCATAAAAAGGATTTGCAAGTAGAGCCGGTAATTTTTGTTTGGGTGTTGGATTTGATTTGTATTGAATATAAACATACGACTATATGGATAAATTATAATTTAATTTATTTAATTAAACGGGTCGTACCAATAAATCATAACTCGCTAATTTTATGTTGAATTTATATCGAATTTGCGAGTCGTGTTAAAATTTTTTTGTCACATGTCAATTATAATCCAACCAATTTAATTAAACGGGTTAAATTTTTCAACTCTAATCTATTAATTTTATATTAAATTCATGTCAAATTTTTAATTCATGTCAAAAATTAACTATCTTAATTGCAAGGTCTACTGATCTCAAATAGCGTGAAGTGTGGGGGCTTACTTATCAGGGGAAGTAGGTAGACTTCAAAGTTCCCTGGACCGCTCAAATTCGAACCGTCCAACTATAATAAATCTGGATTCAACTAAATATAATTAGGCACTAGCCGCCGTAGAAAAATCAAGAAATGATGAAAACAAATTAAAGAGATACCAACGTATAGCCGACAATAAAATCAGATTAAAAGTCAAAAAAATTCTAGATGACAAAGATCGATCTTTAAGAATATTTTGCCGCTTTCCTTGCAACAACAACAACAAAAAAAAGTAGGAAAGAGGGCCAAGAAATTTCATGGCAGAATCCTCCTGTGGACAGTGTATACCCCCAGCACTTGTGCATGCATGTGTATGTACAAGGGATGAATGGGTCCATTTAGGTGGGCTAGGATGGTGACTCTTTTTTTACATTTGTTTTCCCCACCTTCAAGAGAGAATATGAAAAAAGCCAGAATCGTTCCATCAGGTCGGCATTTTTGACCGAATGATATCATTCTATTAGGCCCATGATGTAATTAGACGGTAAGTTCTTGGCAACTTCCCCATCTCGCTGGACTGCTTCCTGCAATTGTTTGCATGTACATGAAAATGTGCGAAGTAAAGAAAAAAGCCTAAGAGGAAGGATTCCCCATCTGAAAGGACATGTCAGTGATGCAATTTCCAATGCCTTTTCTTGGCATTGGGTGTTACATGAGATAAGACTCGGTTTGGCCAAGTGTTTTTTTTTTTTTTATAACCTAGTCCACGTTTTATTACTATTTATTTATATTTGGTCAATTATTTTAATATTATATTATTAATAATTTTTTATTATTATTTAAATAAAAAATTTACAAAAAAAATTTTTATTTTACTTTTCCTTATAAAAAAATCACACATTCTTTATACTTTATATCACATCGATTACTTATTACAACAATTAAAAAAAAAAAAACTAAAAGTGTTTACTAAACCCACCCAAGATTCACAGCAAATTACCATTTATCTGAAAGCTCATGTTGATTCAAATTTCATTTTAATAAATGAGGTTAAATATGTAAAATATTTAATTAAAATAAAAAATAAATATAAAAAAATAAAAAACAAAATTTGAGCTTAAAACTTTAATTCTAATACCATATTAAATCATTACTTATTTTAAAATTTTGAACCCATAAAAAATAATAAATCATGCAGACTTGAAGATCGAGGGTTCAATTACAAAAAACAACACCCTAGAAGATGTGGTTCTGGTTACTAGGCCTGAGAATAAGGTCAATCCCCGTATGAGGATAGAAGGCAAAGAGATATACTCGTATTATTTTATGGCTAAATAACTAAATTGATCTATGGGGTTTGGATTTATATCAAGTTGATTTCTAGGATACAAAAAAAATATCTTAAAGAATATCGTCGTACGTGTATGCTCTTGTATTAAATCGATGTTTTATACAAATTTTGTTCATTTTTTCTCATGGAATTCTGCGAAATTATAATATATTCTATGTTTACATAAAAAAAAAAAATTACAAAAATTATTTGTTTATTTATTATTTTATTTAAAAACAACAAAAATAAAAGGCAAAAACAACTTTTACTAGTGGCCAAACCACATCGATCCAAGACCTCAAACCATCCCAAATGCGTTAGGGATGCTTCAGCCGTATACCTCATATAATATTTTTATGGTAATCGGCTACACCCTTTATACTCTTCTTTCTTACTTTTTTTTCCTTTTTCTTTCTTCTTTTTTTTTTTTCATTTTATTCTTTGTAATTTTTTATTGAAGTGTAGAATTGTAATATTTTAATATTACATAAATCAGTTCAATAATTTCGTCTTAATTTTTTTTATTAAAGAACTTGAACAACAAATGCTTCACACTTTCACTTTACAGATGGCCAGTTGACCACGGTTGCAGAATTTGGGGTGGAAAACTTGAGAAATCCACAACCAAATAACCAACACACGGCATTCACCCATTTGGTTGTACATTTCCTATTATTTACGCAATTGAATATTATGATAATATTCTTAAAATATTCTCATAACATTTTATATCTTCTTTTTTTTTATAAAAAAAAATGCATAATATTTTTATATCTTAATTACTATAGAAGCATATCTTAATTACTGTAAATTTTTCTTCTATATTTCAGTAGCCTCATTAATTCTACAACGCTGGACTCTGTAAATTTTATCATCATAGAAAATCTATCATTCTTTTTTCTTTTTTGTTTTTTATTCTCTTCTTTTTCTTCCGTGATTTATATTTTCATTTTTTTTATTCTTTCCGTGTAAGAAACTTGTGAGGTGAAATCATACAAATGAAGATTGATCGAGGATCCAATCACAAAAAAAAAAAAAAAAAAACCATCACGGCACGTAGTTTATTCCCTAAGAGCATCTCTAACGGATGCTTTGTACTCCTATAATCACGAAAGTTTAGCTAATAAAATGGTGAAAAAGTGTCCCATTTGTAGACAATCACGGTAGCTTGTCTAACTTAATTTCTTTTTTAATAATTTCTCGCTATTTTTAATTGCTCGCGTCACCATTTTCTAGAGGCTTTCATTGGCAAGAAAATAATAATAAAAAAGAATGAGAACTAATATCTGAAAGAAATTAGAAAAGAGGGTAAGAAATCTGCTAAAATATGTATTAAAAAAATAGAAGTTAAAGTTAAAAAAAGAAAAAAGTAACTTTTAAATAGCTATAAAGTAAATATCATTACTGTCTACTGAGATGCCCTAGGAAAACCTTTTCAGATGACCGGCCAGTTGGCCACCACCCTTTGATGTATATGGGATGAAAAATTTGACAAATTGACAGGGGATATGGCTCCAAAAAGCGGCAATATAGGCTGTCCCCCCAGCACTATGCATCAACATTTTCCCTAATGTTTTGCTTTGTTTTCATTGAGATTGAAACTTTACCTGCTTTAGTTATATAAAGTGGGATTGGGACGCCATGAAATATTTATGGTGTTGTGACAGCCGCAATAACTTTAATTCCAGTCGTTTATTTAAGATGAACGGTTCAAAAGCTATCATGTTATTCAAGAAAAAATTTAAATTTCATTTTTATTGGGTTCTCACTCAATGCCCATCGACACCTCTCACTCGCTACGACGGTAGTGGAGTGGTGACAAATGAGCTATGGAAGAGGTGATGTCAAGCAAAGAGGTGAGGCAATCGGTGAGATTGAGATGCAAAAAAATTTTGGATGACGTGGCAGTTTTTGGGCCGTCCATTTTATATGAAGGCCCAAATTACATATATTATTCCCCTTGCAATACCCTAAGGTCACATTTTGTAGGTAGGAATATATCCAATATTCGAACATTTGTTCTATAGTTTGGTTGCACCCTCGTTTCTAAGAACAATTATTTCATGGAGTCCACTCAAAAAAAAAAAAAAAACACTATTTCCATGGAGTAACTATTGTCCTAAAACGAGAAATAATTATTCATCTAAAAAAGATAAAAAATAAATATTCCTCTATGAATGAAATAACCCTAAAAGTTATTTTCCCAATATACCATTTTTTTTATGGGTATTTATTGTACTTGTTCACATGGGTGGCCAACCGCACCTTTGAAATAATCCTTAAAGATAGTCGACCACCCTAGCAAAAGCTTCAGGAGTTTGTAGCGACCACATCCGAAGGCATTGAGGATAGTCCCACTATTCTAGAGCCCCTCAATGTCCACCTTGAGGGGCTCTAAAGATGGTGTAATCATTTTAAAGTAATTATATATGTCATCTTCTATGTCTTCTTTGTATCAACAAAAAGTGATGTAGCTTTTGAAATCACCATTAAATTTATTATCGATTATTATTAACTTTTGATCTAATTGTAATTTTAAAAGCCACATCACTTTTGGTTAACACAAAGTAGAAATGAAAGGTGACTTGTATCATTACTTATTATTTTATAACTTTTGTTGAGATAGAGGGTGGTCAGCCACTCATGATAACAACCTTTTTTAATGCTCACAATTTTTATTTTTTTTAAAAAAATCATGGTTGGAGAAATAATTTTTAAAAATAAAATATTTTAAAACATTTGGTTGAAATATATTTCAATTCCATAGAAAGTAGTCATTCTATTCCGGCTTGTATTCCCTACTCATTCTTTTTTGTAAGAAATAATCATTCTACTGTACGAAACGTACATGAAGCAATGAATTGAATCTCTCCTATACAGTATCACCACGATTGACATATTTGTATAATGAGTTTTCTCTCCAATTCCAACTAACTGGTATAAAAAATATACGTGGCTCCACATGTGTCGTCATAGAAGCCATTATTGAAGTACTTGAGGCAAATTCAAGTTTGGTCCCATGAGGCAAATTGCATATGGCACATTAAGAAGATATTTTGAGGCTCAATTTATTAAAGTTTAATTTTTTTTTTCTCTCTTTTGTTTTTATTTTTTATTTTTTCTTATTTCTTATTGAAACAAAAATATTAACTAACAATTCAAATACAAAATATTTATAAAAACACAAAAACAATTTTTACATTTTTATCGCATTAAAATACTTTTTCAAACAAAAACATTAACAAATATAAATCATTACAAGTAATAAACTTTGCTTTTCTGTAATTTATTTATTTGTTTGCCCAAAAACAAAAGTAAAGTACGTAAGAAGTCACGGGTTACAAAAAATGTTCAATTATTATTATTATTATTTTTATGCAAATAAAAATTGTTCGGATGATCTGTAACTATCATTATCACTTATAAACACAGTCATGAGTAGTTGTTTAATTTTGTTAGTTCTGCAAATTTAATAGTCTAATCAAATGATGGGAAAATGATGTGATTAGCTGTTGCAAGTAAAACCCAATTTGGCTTTTAATTTTTTAATGAAAAATACTTGAAGTATTATAATTTTTATTATGGTTCCTTTACAAATTGACATAACACTAAAAAATGACACTTATCACGTAAATAACAATTGAATTTAATTATAATGGTTGCCATAATAATTACAGCTTAAAAGAAAGACATCTTTTCTTAAAAGAGTAATAATAAAAATCATTTTGAGTGTGACACGCTTGAAGAACCACTTGCAATTTTTAGAAGAAATACCATATTCTCAACGTAATTATGGTTAAAACTTACAATCAATTATTCATAGTCTTTTTTTTTGGTTGCTGGCATGCTGCTGCTTTGGGGGAGGGAGGAACCAGTCATGGAGAAAATTGGGCAATTGTGCTACTAACTTTTTTTGTGCTGAATGTTGGTCACCTATTTTCTTGGACGAGGTCAACTTTTGATAAAAAAAAAAAAAAAAAGGCTTAAAAAGAGGGCTTCCCTAATATATATATAGGGCAAGCTTGTTAGATTTTGAGGTATAAGAGAAAGCTTAAATTGAGCTCTCTTTTTTCTATTTAAATATTAAAAAAATTATTTTAATGTTTGTATTATGTTTTGTATTTAAATTTAAATGCAAATTAATTAATTAAGTTTTTATATTCAATTATTCTAACGTCTCATTTTCAATTGATAATTAGAATTCATTAATTTTTTTTGTGATACTGTCAATTTTAGGTGGATATTGATTATTTTAATTTTTTAAAAAAATAATATTTTTTCAGAAGCAACTGTAATATATATTGTCAATAAATTTTAAAAGCCATATATGCATTTGGAAAAGATTTAAGTTTCGAGTACTTTTTCTATTTGTAAAAATTTTTTTAAATTTTGTACTTTCATTATTAAATATAGAATGGCTTATCACTTATTAGGAATTTGAAATAATTAGACTTAAAAAAAAAATGAAGAGAAAAATAAAAAGTTATAAAGAGTAATTGTAATGAAAATATGATGTTGAAAAAACAAAAAAAAAAGTTGGACGTTAAGACTCACTAAGGGTGTAATTCTAGATGTAATGCACAACCCAAAAATGAAAAATTTATGCACTTTTAAGACTTTTTATATTTTTCTAAGTATTTAATTCAAATGGATATTTAGAGAAAAAAATTATGCACATTGGAGACTAAAGACTTTTCATCTTCTTCTAAGTATTTAATTGAAAAGTTATGCATGTTGAAACTGTAAAACGGAACTTTCAAAAAAAGACTTTTCATCTTCTTCTAAACAAAAGTAAACAAGTGTGAGACTTTTCAAAAATTTATAGAGTCGAGACTTTTTATGAATGTGAATAATGAGACATTTAGATTAATAATTATTTAACCATAATTGGGCCTTAATATAAAGTGTTTATTAATTTTATCTATTAGAGATTTAATTTTTTTTTTTTTGACAAAAAAAAACTTATATTGTAAAATTATTAGTTGAGAGCCTTATTCATTATATTGGGGCTTAGCCACCGCCTAAGTGCCCAAATGCTTGCAGCCGGCATATATGCCCTCAAATTTGTTGCCATGAGCGTATTCCTATTGCAATCAACACACATTTATTGAGGCATCCATGAGAACACGTTTGGAGGGCTTATTTATTATGGATGCATTAGAGAAAATTTAAGTCCAATTAAATGTCATGTAATTTGAGCACATACTGCTCAGAGGCACAAGAGTGAACTAATTAATCAAGACTAAACAGTGAGCTTTGGCCAACATGTTAACTGCTAATTGTAACCCTAAATGTATACATCAGACAGACTTCTATTAGCACGATACAGTACCCTTTTTTATTTTTATTTTTAAAAATTCTGCTTCAATGCTCATGATTGTTGTTGGGACCGGAGCGAACCAAGTCAAGTACGAATTGTTTAAATTCGCCCTCAAGAAAACATATACATAGGCTTCAGTTCAAGTTCGAATTCGAGCTCGAGTGAGATTTCATTATTTTTTTGGTACTAGGAAAAATAATTTAATTCACACCAAAATTGCTAAGCGATTGGTCAAACTACCAATTGAATTTCTTTTTTTTTTTTATTATTATATTTATATTTATATTTTTTCCTTTTTTTTTGTTTATATGTTTTTTTATTATAAGGAAACATGTGTTGCATTATTGATTAGTGTCGATGTGACACTTTAACGATTTTCGTCAAAATTCAAATAATAAGTCGGGATTAAAAGTAATTTGTCATTTTGTTTACCTTATGAAGTTTTAAGTCACTTTTAAATTCTAAATAACTGATTGAAAATCAGTGCAACCAAGAGAGATTTGATTTGTTTTTCCCCCTTTATTTTTAACTAATTTTCTCTCCTCTATCTCTCTCTCTCACTCTTCTCCCCTCCCCCTTTCTATACGCATGGCTCGCCTCTTCAAAATCTATCTTGGGTTATTACACAAAAAAAAAAAAAAGAAAGAAACGAAAATCTATCTTGGCCACTCCAAGAAGAAGACAAACATCTTATATTGTAAATTATTAGTTGAGAGCCTTATTCATTATATTGGGGCTTAGCCCCGCATAAGTGGCCCCAATGCTTGAGCCGCATATATGCCCTCAAATTTTGTTGCCATGAGCTGATTCCTATGCAATCACACACATTTATTGAGCATCCATGAGATCACGTTTGGAGGGCTTATTTATTATGGATGCATTAGAGAAAATTTAAGTCCAATTAAATGTCATGTAATTTGAGTGGCACATACTGCTCAGAGGCACAAGAGTGAACTAATTAATCAAGACTAAACAGTGAGCTTTGGGCCAACATGTTAACTGCTAATTGTAACCCTAAATTGTATACATCAGACAGACTTCTATTAGCACGATACATGTAACCCTTTTTTATTTTTATTTTTTAAAAATTCTGCTTCAATGCTCATGATTGTTGTTGGGACCGGAGCGAACCAAGTCAAGTACGAATTGTTTAAATTCGCCTCCAAAGAACATATACATAGGCTTCAGTTCAAGTTCAATTCGAGCTCGAGTGAGATTTCATTATTTTTTTGGTACTAGGAAAAATAATTTAATCTACACCAAAATTGCTAAGCGATTGGTCAAACTACCAATTGAATTTCTTTTTTTTTTTTATTATTATATTTATATTTATATTTTTTCTTTTTTTTTTGTTTCTATATATTTTTTTATTATAAGGAAACATGTGTTGCATTATTTATTAGTGTCGATGTGACACTTTAACGATTTTCGTCAAAATTCAAATAATAAGTCGGGATAAAAAGTAATTTGTCATTTTGTTTACCTTATGAAGTTTTAAGTCACTTTTTAATTCTAAAAACTGATTGAAAATCAGTGCAACAAGAGAGATTGATTTTGTATTTTTTCCCCCTTTATTTTAACTAATTTTCTCTTCTATCTCTCTCTCACACTCTTTCTCCCCTCCCCCTTTCTATACGCATGGCTCGCCTCTTCAAAATCTATCTTGGGTATTACAAAAAAAAAAAAAAAGAAAGAAACGAAAATCTATCTTGGCCATCCAAGAAGAAGAAAAACACCGCCATCACCAAGGGCTTCCAAAGCTCTAGCAAATCCAAAAAAAAAAAAAAAAAAAGTCTGTAGCTTTGAATAGTTCAATGCGAAGTGATTTTTATAGGTTCTACCCAAATTTTGGGTAAAAAGAACAATTGACTGGTCCAATTAATACTAATGTTCTATAATGTAATTGTCTTAGTACCTTGGCAACATCGAATGAAGACTCCAAAGATTCGAAATTTAATGTTAGTTTATTCTACACGTGTGCTGTTGCACTTGTATACATTTTTTAATTAAATAAATAATAGACAACAGTAGCTTGGACGAAACATATTGTTCCAATAAACTGTATATGGTGATCATCAGGTTTGAATATTAGAAGAAGACCACCATTACCTTTCGGGATCTTCCAAGACCATTGGAGTGAAGGTGCCTCACGCCTTCACCAAGCCCATAAAGAAACAATCCATATCTAATTTAAACTCGAGGAAGAGAAATTCCATAACATGTTATAAGACTTCAAGTTTTTTATTTTTATTTATTTATTTATTTATTTTTATTATTTCAATTGGTTATTTAGCAGTCAAATGTTAAGTAACTTATATCAAGCATAGTTTTTCCCTAAAATAAAATTGTTAAAAATGTTATTTTAATAAAGTAGAGAAAGGAGTTAGAAAATAAGAAGGATTGTGTTTTTGAAACGTGGACAGTTAAAATATAAAAAATAAAATTTTTAACTAAACGATTATTCATATTCGGCTCAACAAATATTTAGTTAAAGAACGCATTTTTTTTTTTTAAAAAAAATTAATTACTCACTTTTTCAAAGCACTTATATTTATCTCAGTATTTTAACTATCCACTTTTTGATAGGGATAAGATTATAATTAGATAAATTTAGTAATTGAGTTGGAATTATATTCCAACTCATTAGGATTATATTTCTTTCATTGTTTTTCTTTATTGCTTATCTTGAGCTTATTAATGTCGTTACTAGCATTTCAATTACGTTGTTATCTCATAAGCTTAATTAGTATTATTTAAGAGAAATAAGATGAGAGAGAAGGTTATTGAGAATTGTAATTATACGTATGTCTTGTGATTTGTTTCCAGCCCTAATTGGGTTGACCTGTGGTTTGTCTCCACCCTAATTGGAGTTCAATGTCAATATAAATTTGATTTGTTTTCATTTA
Source organism: Betula pendula (assembly GCA_900184695.1). Lineage (NCBI taxonomy): Eukaryota > Viridiplantae > Streptophyta > Magnoliopsida > Fagales > Betulaceae > Betula > Betula pendula. The sequence continues at coordinate 87,648 of FXXK01001328.1, forward strand.
TCTATCTATTTTCCTTTTATATGTTGAAAGTTACCTATTACTTTTACTATTTCATTTAAAATATTATTTATTTATCTATTTTTAATATTCCCACATAAAATAGAGAATCAAATTAATTTTTTTATTAATAAAAATTATACAATGTTGAGCTACAAGCAGCTCAACAATTCCTTAATTATTTTGCTACAAGACTAATTAACCAAAATAACCTTTTAACTATTATGACTAGCCTAATGTGAATGCTTGATTAGTCCAATATTAATGCTCTTAGTTTGAAAGTAGCAATGCTACACACAATTTTTTTTTCTTTTTAATATTTACTTAATGCCATATACTTTTCTTCCTTTTTTATTTTTTATTTATTTTTATCCTGAGAGTATACTTTTCTGTTGTCTTCTTTTTGGGTTAAGAGAACTACCACTTGATTGTCTATAACTTTATTAGCCACATGATATATCATGATGATGTAATACACACTTACTTTAAAAACCTAATAATTTTGTTAAATTGTGCAATTGAAACGTGAGCAAATCTTTAATGGAGCAAGAAGACGAAGAACAAGTTTGAGAGGTCCAATGCAATGTCGTGTTAGGCCCTGGTAATGTGGACAAAATAACATCCATGGATGATGGAACCTCCTCCTCTAATTTCTCTCTTTATCCACAGGCTTACATCAACACGGTTTGGACAGCCACATGGGGACGTGCAAAATGTGATTGTGATGTCTTAACCCATTTGCTAACAGAGACAGCTCAAGGGGGACCACACTAGTCCACAAATGAGGTTTTGAAACATCTTTAATGTAAAATGTTGTGCTGCAAAGCATGCAACATTTGGATTTGGATTATCAATAATTTTCTGTCTTAAGAGGAGGGGCAAAGAAAATTATAATTACGAAGAGAGGTGGTCTCTTGCCGGAACTAGACTCCTTGTCAGAGTGGGCTTGCTGTTCGGGTAGAGAAGCCCTCACAGTCACAGATAATATAAGAGATATTATATACGATTCATCTGTCTAAATAAATTTTAAATTGTCTAACCACGTATTATTATATTAGGACAAGTGGATCCCTGTACTCTCATGTTATCTATCTGCCCAAATTGTTTAGCAATTGGGACAAGTAATTATTGTGGATTCTTAAATCTCAACCCATCAAAAAGTGACAAAAATAATAATAGAAATGCTGGCATGCAACTTGTTCGCTTTTCTGGGCATCTTTTGCTAAGGAATCTCATGGAATGAAGGACAAAAGCAGAGGGGCTTGGTCTGGATTCTGCAAGAGATCATGTCCACTGTTGAGAAGGGAACATGAAGAATGCTAGTGGTTAAAGAGCTGTATTTGTTTTCAAATAGATTATAAAATGTTACTCATAAAAAATTTTACATTCTTAAATATTATAATATTGGACCTCATATTTTCCTATTATAAAATTAACTTATGGTTTGTGATTATTTTAATTTATCAGTAGGTCAAGAAAATGTGATTTTTTTTTATTTTTATTTTTTGCTTTTTAATTTATCACTTTCTGGAAAAAGTGACCCATCTGGCTAAATTATCAGCACCAAAACAGTCCAAACTTGACTCCTATAAATTTTGGATATTGTTCAACTATGAAGCAAGGCTAAATCCAGGAAGATATCCTCCTGTCCAAAATACATGTGATTTGAAATAACACTCTTTCATAATTTGAATGGATGTTTATAAAGCAAAATACCTAAATCCAGGAGTCTCTTTTCAGCTTCTTTGGTAGGTGTACTTCACAAATTTGGGATTAAATAAGTAAAAATATCTTAATATCTTTCATCAATCATTGGTGGAAGAAAAATATTGGCATACCACCAAATAAAACCTATAAGCATCTCACACGGCATAAACATTAGACCAAATTATACAACAATGGCTGATAATGTGCCGCTAAGTCACATCATTAACTAAAAAAGTAATCATAATAAGTGAGGCACCATATTGATATCAAAGTATAATTGAATATGTGCAGCTCTTGAGATGGAATTAGAAATTCAATTTTAAGGGTGTTAGATTATATAAATTCAATTCTGACCCGACTTTGTTAGAAATTGAAAATTGCTTCTGACATCCGACTGTCACTGTTGAGATTTGACACGTGCAGGTCTAAAACAAGTCGGGGACGGGTCGAATGTCGGGCCGGCGGGGTTTTGAATGCCCCTAGCTAGCCAGGCTACTTGGGCCGTCACTAATTGGCCTTTCCAGCTGGTTTGAGCTGGGCTTGATGCCCTCTTCTAATGATATGAGCCCAAGTAATCTTAACAACAAACGGTCAAGATAGTGATAAGACGTGTTTGGTTCCATTTCGTATTATATTGATTTGGAAACACTTCAAGCCAAAAATATCAACAACTGGAGTTTGTCGATTCTATCAGATAATTAAGGGGCAACCTCGGGAAGGAAAGTGCATTGAAACGAGTTCCGTAAACAGACAACGGTTTCATGACAACGTAACCAAACCAAACACGCCCTTAGCGGTGCCCACAATCTTGGGAGATAAAAAAGAGGTTTTGTCCCTGGAGTCAGCAAAACCAGCTAGACTTTGCTTCTTGTTGGGAGCAAAACCAGGATCATTCATTCATTGATACTTAAAAAGTTCAATCCCCAAGCTTTTTTCTCCCATTGTCCTTAAAAATCCTAGTATCTAACAGCCATTTCCTTAACCAACTGAAAAGAAATGACGAAGCCCAGATGGCCCTTTGTTCACAAAATTTTGACCATTCTTGTCTATGTCCATCTGGGTATTGGTATCGCAACATGTTCCACAGACCCTCTTGTCCAGCAACAATTAGACAGGGTTCTAAGGCTCCCAGGGCAGAGCTTTAACCTGAGCTTTGGACACTATGCTGGGTACATCAATGTTAATGAAGATTCTGGGAGGGCCCTCTTCTATTGGTTCATTGAGGCTGCTGAGGATCCTGATTCAAAGCCTCTTGTTCTTTGGCTTAATGGAGGTCAAGCCTCAAAATTTGTTCATACCCATTTGATAATTATGTATTTTTTTTTTTTAATAATTATTGTTTGTTTTGACTTGTGGTTTTTGAATTGGTAAGTGACTGTTTTTTGCTTGTTGTTTCCATATTGTTCTTGTGTGACTTATTACCTGTTTCATTGGAAGTGTTATTGCCTTTTCCGATTCCTAACTGTTTGAATTATTCTTTACTGTTTGATTGATAACTTTAAAGAATATGCTATAGTGGAAAGTCTTTATATTTGTAAATCTTTTTCTAAATTGATGTTTCTTTGCTTTGTAAATCATTTGGATGTTGAAAATTGACAGCTTGTCTGGTTTTTTTAATTGCTATTGATAGAGTACAATCTTTTGAAATGAGTTTCTGACTAAAGACTTATTGCTTTTAGGGCCTGGATGTTCATCCATTGCTTATGGGGAGGCAGAGGAAATTGGCCCTTTTCATATCAAGGCAGATGGAAAGACCCTTTATTTGAACCCTTACTCTTGGAATCAAGGTGAGAAACATCTAATGAATTTGTCAACGTTTTTGTCTTTTTAATTTTTTTTTCCGTAACAAATATTTGAGCCAGAAAAAGGTGTAGCCAGAAAGTAAATAATTTTGTTTGAAATATAGATTACTGAGTGCATGAAATGGTGATAAATATAAACCTTTTCCTTTTCTTATCTTGGCTCTTATGCTAAGATTTGATGAAACAATGCATGAATTATATCAAAATGAGTCTGAACTGGGAGATATTAGCATCTACCTGAAAACATGGCCCAATCTGTATTGGATTCGTGCATCATTTTGCTCACCTTACATCTAATAAGCTACTTCCGATAGAATAACTCTTGGCCATACATAATCGAATATTATCACATCATCCTGGTCAAACTTCATCATAAACTAACACTTAACAAGAAAAGAATTAATATTCTGAATTTTATTTATATCATGGAGAAATCAATTTATGGAGTTTATTGATAGATAAAATATCAAAGCAAATAATCATTGCGACTCTTTAGCTGATTGGTTGCATATAGCTGCTTTCCTTTAAAACTCTTTTCCGTGTTTAATCTACGACTCTGATGGACCTTAATTGGTTGAAATTATTATTTTTTTGATAAGTACAGATCAATCTTCATTAAAAGTGTAATGCGCCCCTAATTACACATAAAATATATAGAAGAAAAACACCTAATTAAGAAGAGCAAACGGATAAGGAAAATATAACTAGGACAGAGGAAAGACAAACGCCATGGTCCAAACGATACAAAGTATTCCATAAAACCAAATATAATATTTTCGCCCCAACGCCCTCTCTCACTTGTGAACATATGACATGCTTGCATAATTATTGTTAACATGTTGCTTTGACTGCAGAGTGTTACTTCAAAATATTATGCCTTCTGTTTTCTGGATCTATAAGTCACATCAAAGTATGCCTTATGGTTTACACAAACATTTGTTTAACTAGTTTTACCCTTTTGCAGTTGCCAATATTATATTTCTTGATTCCCCTGTCGGAGTTGGTTTTTCGTATTCGAACACTTCCTCTGATGTGCTAAACAATGGAGATAAAAGAACTGGTACTGCTTTGATGATTTTGTTTTTTTCTTTTTATTATGCTTTGAAAAGTCTATTATTGTTGCTAGCTTATGTGCTATAAATTTGTCATCTTCTGGTTTGCAGCTGAGGACTCTCTAGCATTTTTTTTGAAGTGGTTTGAGCGCTTTCCTCAATACAAAGGACGAGACTTTTATATTACAGGAGAGAGCTATGCAGGTAAAGTTCAATCTCTCTATGCGTTAATCTGGAGTAGTGCGAATATTTTTGTTTGCACACTGTTGAACAGATGGCACTGAAATGCCTTTGTCACTCTGTTATTCCAGCTATGTAGTTTTATGGATCTTTTTCAAGCATCATTTATTGTTCGGTCAAAATTAGAGACGATGAATTATTTGTATGTGTCATGTTATTTTCTGTTTTTAAATCCAAACATTTTTTGCCACAAGTGTCTTGTTTTGGTTACACTTTATAACCATCATGAAGCAGCTTCCACGACTTTGAATCCTATTATGTGATATAGGAAATGGTAAAACTTCTCTTCTTTAACAAAAAACACAAACATGGTGTTTGTCATGGTTTGGGTTGAAAGAAGGAAGAGCAATATTTAGTAGATTGAACATTCTATATGTAATATGGAATCAGTGGGCATAGACTTCTGAAGATGTGAGAAGGTTAAATAAAGAGACAAAAACAAGAATTGTATTGTAGAGTCATCATGTTCATCACAAGTGGGTCTCATCCATTCACTTCTGGAAGGCTATTATAAGGTACATGCAGAGGCTTTCCACCTGCCACCCACCTCAAAGGACTTTAAGGAAAAATCCTTTAGGTTAACCAAATACCATTTTTTACTGCTTACTTTTTGGAGTGGTGTATTATGCTTAGTGGATTGAAGATAACATAGGACAATAGTAATCCATCATTAATCTGTTATTGATGCGCTCTACATCCTTGTAATATAGAATTCCACTTATATCATGCAATAATTTCAATTACAACACTTATCTCAAACAAGGGAAGTAGCTCTTTGTTCAATAATCTTATTCATGGCTAAAGAGGTTTATCTTTCTTTTTTCTTCTACATTTATGTTTCTTGGTTCTTTCGATGGCTTAGTATTGTGTGTGTGTATATTATGATTTTAATTACTCAAATTTGTGTTACAGGACATTACGTTCCTCAGCTATGCCAAGCCATTGTAAGGTACAACTCTGCAATAAAGGAAAGAACAATTAATCTGAAGGGTTATATGGTATAGGCTCTGTTCTTTGCTATAGCTAAAATTCCCGATTGTCTGTATCATGTTGACAATTTAAACATCAAAATATGTGTGTTATGCAGGTGGGAAATGCTCTAACCGACGATTTCCATGACCATTTGGGCGTTTTTCAGTTTATGTGGTCAGCTGGTTTGATTTCTGACCAAACGTACAGACTACTGAATGTTCTCTGTGATTTTCAGTCATTTATACACACTTCGGCTTCTTGTGATAAGATTTTGGATATTGCTAACGAAGAACTTGGAGACATTGACCCATATAGCATCTTCTCTCCCACCTGCCCTGCTAATGTAAGCCAGTCAAATCGGCTGCGAAAAAGAATGAATGTTGAAGTTATGCTGACTTCGATCTAGGGATTTTAGCTCATTTTATGTAACTTTTTTTTTTCTTGTGAATCAAAATTTTCCTTCTTTAAATATATTTTTTCCACTATAGGGGCATATTGAAAAAAACTAGTAGGCGTTGATCGCTGGTTCGTAATCTTTTTTCAAAATAGTTTGAAAACCATTGTTAAAACACCCCTGCCTTATAACTTTCTTCCAAAGAAATTAAAGTGATTCATGGGGCCTTCTTCAAATTGGGGAGGAATCTGGAGGAATTTAGGAAATTAAAAATTATATCAAAAATTTTTTCATTGCCATGACAATTTTCCAGCAGTTAGTATTGTGTAAGGCTTCCATTTGGAGGAAATTTTCAGTCTAATGTTTTTTCTCCCAACCATTATAAGAAATGCATATTCTTGAAAAAGTAAGCTTCGTTCAAAAAGTGCGCCACACAAAACTCGCCACAGGATGTTGAAAATATCTAAAGGTTGAAGTGTCCTTCCCATTTCGGAAGAATCATTAACTTTGCCCTTTTTCCCTCAACTTGTTTGGATGGGTTAAGATAAATGTGTTTAAAACGGTAATATAGACTTGCTTAACAGTTTGTCAAGGCTAGAGAATGTTTACTTGATTAGAAAAATAGAATATGTAGGGCTATAGACAAGAAAAAATTGAAGATAAAAATATAACGCTGTTATCATCATTTATGATTTACGTCCTTGCGGTGCTCTTTTACTCTAAATCATTGTGCAAACCCACAATCGTGAAAGAGTAGTTTACAGGTTTTCTGCTGTACTCTCAGTTTGGAATTATCATGTTTCTGGATTAAACTTTTCCTGTTTTCAGTTCTCGATCTATGTTAATTTGTTTAACCAGCTATGGCCTCAATAGTCACCAAGTCTAATATGATATTGAAAATCAAAATCTTGCTTCTGAAGAGATTTTCCATGATGCCTCTATAATAGTGTATCTGGTCACATCGTTAATGATTTGTAATATCATCTGATAGATGGTTGGTCACGTTAGTGAGAAGTATGATCCTTGCACCGAGGCACACTCTGTTGTATACTTCAATCTACCCGAGGTTCAAAAGGCACTTCATGTTGATCTGGCTCATACACCATCTAAATGGTCAACCTGCAGGTATGTCTCTTTGAAGATATATTTAAGAGCTTATAATTGCATTCCCACCTATTAAGGAGATTGATACCTTGGAGAGTATTCTAGTGAGACCACAATATAACATATTGAGACGCTACTTAAATTAAAAGTTTAAGCCTAATTATGTTATATTAATCAGTCACCCTTGTGACATCTATTCAATGTAAGATTAACCTTTATATAGTCACACATGTATACTTAATGTCTCCTCCTCATGTATGAGCCCATCACCAAATTACTACACTTCTCCTCGAATAGAAGCTTTATTAATTTTATGGATCATCTCTAGGATCACTTGTGTGAACTATGTGGATTTTGTCCATGCTATGCACCTTCATCCATATTTTAACTGCGAAAGGAGCCATTATTATCCACCATACAAGCATACCAC
>FXXK01001329.1:1099-30300 GCA_900184695.1 Betula pendula
ATGCATCGTTCTCACTTTCTCATGAAAGTACCTCCACATGAGGCATCAACCATCTGTCTATGTGGCTCAGCCAAGCCATCATAGAAACATTGAACCAGCTGCCACTTCGGGACAGCATGGTGTGGACACTTTTGCAAAAGGTCCTTCATCTTTCCCATGTTTCAAAGAAATGTTCTCCCTCAGATTGTGAAAAACCAGTGATGGCTTTTCGAATTTGATTGGTTTTCCCCATGGGGAAGTACTTCTTAAGGAACGCTTGTTGGATTTGCACCCAAGAAGTAATGGAGTTTGGTTCCAAGGAGTTCAACCAATACTTGGCCTTATCATTGAGGGAGAATGGAAAAAGATGCATTTTTAAAGCATCCTCGGAAAAGTTCTGCAACTTAATGGTAGTGCAGATTTCCATGAATTCGTCAAGGTGCTTATATGAGTCTTCATTACTAAGTCCATAAAATGATGGGAGCATTTGAATAATGCTGGACTTGAGTTCATAATGAGCTGCTGTGACGTTTGGTAGCTGAAGGCATAAGGGTGAAGTGTAAGTTGAGGGAACATAGTGATCCTCAACAGAACGGTTCTTTCTACCTCTTCAGCCATTGGTTCAGTCCGCTCTCTTAGATTCGAGTCCCTTTCGGTTCTACGATTTCTAAGAGTGCGTTCTAAGTCTAGGTCGCAATTCAAAAGTGGTAATGATAAAGACCGACGACCATGCATACGCTACTGGTTAACAGTAACAATGTGTACAGAAGAAAAACAAAATTTTAGAAGTTACTGTTTCTGCACTGCAGTAGCTCCTGTGCTCCTGTCTAAGGGGTAGTCGCTCGAGCCACTTGGTATTTTCGCTTGAGCACACAACTTAGCTCGAGCCAGAATGATGTTTCGCTCGAGCTTCCACTTGGCTCGAGCCAAATAGATGTTTAGCTCGAGCTAAGTTTGCAGAACCTGAAACAGACAGAACTGAAACTCAAAGTCAGATTATGCACAAAATGATCTATAAACAAAGTATGTATGGAATTAAAGTAGATTCAATCCCAAATACTTAATAAACAACCGTTAAACAGTCCTTGGCAATGGCGCCAAATATTGATGTGCATTTTTCGGATCAATAATAAATTGTAATCCGAAACTGCGCAATAAAACGAATCCTTATAGATAGGGCTATATTAGAGGTTGTCGAACCTCAAGGACTATTTCTTTGATCGGATGTTTATCAACTATTTAAACCTCCTCTAATCTAACTCAAAAAAGATATTTGGTTTTTTTTGTTTCGGAAATGAAAATAAACATAAACAAATAATTAAACAAGAAGGAGAGAAACATAGGAATATGACTTCACCACAACCATCGTACCAATGGCAGATTGCTATTCATATGAGATTCTCACTATGTGCGTGATATAATGCGGCATAATGGGTGTCAACCATATGACAACATCGACAAGAAAATACTTTAGTTAGAAGGGTGATGATAACCCATCTTCGGTTGGCACGGATGCTCCACCTAAACACTAATTGTGGTACGATCCGTCTTCCCTAGGTATGGCCTAATAAACCTTCTAATGAGGTTACACATTATCAAGAAATAAGTATAACCCATCTTCGGTTGGCAATGATCCGTCTACCTACATTACACTAATCTAAGATGTAGTACGGATCATCTTCCCTAGGCATGGCCTATCTAATCTCTTGATTTTATGTTAAAAAGTATCATTGCATAACTATCATTTCCATAATCACAGAAAATAGGAATATCGATTTCATTCAAGACAAATAAACTTCTTATAGACAAGATGAAGTTTTTATCAAGAACAAGTATGAGCATTGAATTGATTACAAAGATTTTGTAAAACTCTAAGCTATGCAATCATCATTTACATATTGAAAATCCCAAAATTAAATACAATCAAACCATGGACTTTGAAAGGGCTACATCAATTCCTATGAATAAGAAATTAGCTACTCATGAAGGATATAGAATTCTCTATTAATGAAGAGAAATCCATTCCTTGAGTGTTGTGAGCTGCTGGACAAAATTTCCTTGAACCAAGAACCCTAAATCGTGCTTGGTACTCAGAAGAATCGACCCCTTTGGATGAGAGATCCAGCTCCTCTTTGAATCCTCCTTGAATCCCTAAAAATCACCATCCAATCCCTTAAACTAAGGGATTTAGTCATCCCAATCCCTCATTGTAGGGATATGGAGTCAAAACCACTCTTTGAGGGATCTCAGAGGTCAATCCGCACTTGACCCAATCTTCTAGGAACATTTCTTTCACCAAATCAAGTGCAAATCTCAAATCGGAGTCTGGTGCGACCGAGTTCGCTTGAGCCAAGTTAAGTCTATATTGCTCGAGCCAAGTGATGAAGTCGCTAGAGCCATTTAAGGGTCTTCCTAGCTCGAGCCAAATGATGAAGTAGCTCGACCCATTTGAGTCCATCAACATATATTTTGAGGAAATCCATGATGTAGAGTGCATATTCACCGTAAGACCTGAAAACACTAACAAACACAAAAATACGACAAAATATTATATTACAACACAAACTAAGGGTTAACAAATGTGAGTTAAGGGGCTTGAATGCATACCATTCAAGGCTTATCAGTCCCCTTTCTAAGTGCTAAAATATTTGACAAAATAGTTTACAAGATACAATGAAGCTCAAATGCTACTCTAGAATAGTACTTTCTAGAATAACAAGAAACACCCTTATGGAGAGTTTGCACAAAAGAAATTTGTAAAAAACAATAAAGAAATTATATGCTTATGTGTCTTTGCATATTACCAAATGGTCATATTTACAGTAATTTTTTGGACACATCCAATGGTCCAAAATTATTTGATCCAATGGTCACAAAATGTAACCATCAAATCCAACTTAATGGTCAAATTGTAACCACCAAATCCAATCTTAATGTACAATTTGAAACCACCAAATCCAACTTAATAGACACGTTAAAAGCATATTAATCTCTATTGTCACCACAAAAACCTTTTAATCTCTTTTGAAATTTTGAAAGATGTAACTCTTTCAACTAAATGCATATTAAACTTTTAGATAAAATATATTTCATAATTATTTGAAATTAATAATTTTATTTATTTATTAAATAAATCTAACAATCCCTCATTCAAATAATTGGAAAATAGTAAAATAAAAATAAATAAAAACTTTTTGTGCATTTTGGTGAAAATAAGTTGCTTCAATGAGGTGTCTTTTGGACTTGAACCTTCACAAGTGTAAATATATCAAGTATATGTCAAAGGGATCAGTGAACGAATCTTGAAACTGATTGTGGCGACCCGATTTCATCACCTATTTTTTTTTTTTTTTGAAACCGAATAGTCACAGAGGCTCATGTAAAGCCCACATCATTAACTCATAATCTGAGCATATCACATCAGAGTAACAACATACACGCAGCGGAAATAAAAACATAAAATGTGAGAGAATATAATATGGAGCTGACATAAACTATTATACAACAAGTTTATACAAAGACTATACAACAAAAATAAGACTAACAAAAGCCACAACGCATAGCCAATTACATCAATCTTTTCATAATAAACAACATGCTGATGTAACAAAACAAGACTACCTATGAGAGCCTATACAAAATATACCAATGGCGTACATCGCCCTCAGACATCATATCCCAAATAGGCAGCCACTGGATCTTCATCAAGATCCACGTACCTGCAACACAAACATCATCTATGTAATCATAGAGATCATCCATGATTACATAGAGGAAGAATAGAAGAAAGGTGAGTCAACAGTTCATAAAGAATGAAGACTCCCCCGAGGGTTTTCGCAATGAGCCAAACTTTTATTTACGTACAGCTTACAATATCAGCTACTCAACTTCATAAAAATATTACTTTTTCATTTTCAAACTCAGTTTGGCTGAATAAGTAACACACCATTCATAAAGTAATTTGAATCATATATATAACTGTAAATATATGCATATGCTCCAAAATACGTTTGGATACATAATATATAAACATCGCATGCATATCTTGTACATAATAAAATTCATAGAAAATCATATGCAATCCAGCTGTAAACGTATACATAAGTTCTTTTCCTTTGAAATCTTATGCATACCACATACATCTAGCATGAAATACCTCTTAAACCAATACATGCTATTGACATTCTCATCTCATTCTTCATATACAACAATACATCTAGCATGAAATCTCCTTAAAACATAATACATTATACACATCATTAAACATAACAGTGCAATACATACTTACATTCATCATCTCATTCATTCATTCAATCTTCTCATCATTCCAACACCGAGGGCTTGCCTCCGAGAATGGTCTCGAACTGAGCTGGGGACTTGTCCCACTCTTATTATATATCATTACATTTTTTCATCTTTTCAGCACCGAGGACTATGCCCTCCTGAGTCTGTCTCGAACTGAATGCTGGGGACTTGTCCCACTCTTTAACATATTTCTATCAATTACATATTTTCATCTTTTCAGCACCGAGGGCTTGCCCTCCGGAGAATTGTCTCGAACTGATGCTGGGGACTTGTCCCACTCTTTTAATATATTCATACAATACATACTTTTCTCTTTCAGCACCGAGGGCTTGCCCTCCGAGAATTGTCTCGAACTGATGCTGGGGACTTGTCCCACTCTTTTATATATTATCATACAATTACATCTTTCATCTTTCAGCACCGAGGGCTTGCCCTCCGAGAATTGTCTCGAACTGATGCTGGGGACTTGTTCCCACTCTTTTAATAATATTTCATACAATTACATCTTTCATCTTTTCAGCACCGAGGGCTTGCCCTCGGAGAATTTCTCGAACTGATGCTGGGACTTGTTCCCACTCTTTTAATATATTCATACAATTACATCTTTTCATCTTTTCAGCACCGAGGGCTTGCCCTCCGAGAATTGTCTCGAACTGATGCTGGGGACTTGTCCCACTCATTTAATCTCTTATGCATTTCTTCTCACATATATCCATGCTCTGCTCATACTCATGTTATATAACACATCTCAACATGACATCTTTTCTCTCACAATCATATGATGACAATTGAAATCAAAATCTCTCCATCATTGTAAATCATCATCTCAAATATCAAAGTAACAAAGTAATCAATAAATCATAGCCTTTCTTTCATATCTTAACACTTTCAAAATCACAACAACAATGCCAATTATATCTTCATCAAATATTCATAAACATGAGAGTAACAAGTAATAATAAAACATTCTCAAAATAGGAATGGCTCGACTTTTCCATAGCTTTAAACAATCTTTAAAGGCATTAAAATTCTATTCTTTTTCAACTTGGTAAGCATCTTTGAAATATCTAAAATCATTTATAAATTCTTTGAAAACATAAAACGTATTCGTCCTCAGTGAGTAAAAGATTACTCACCTTAAGAGGACCGAGAAGGATTCACGATGACGGCACACGCGCTTGCTTAAAACTCCTCTTGTCGTTTATAGAACTCACTGCAATTTAATTTAATCCAATCATTAGGCTAAGGCTTACTTTTAAACCTCATACCAAACCATTCATATCATTTAACAAATTTTATACTCTTTATCAAATCATATTACATACCTTTAAAAAACATGGATTTAAGAAACCATTTAGGACTTCTAACTCCACCTAAAACCTCTCTTCACATATTGCCATGAATCAAACTACAATCATCCAACCCCATTTCAATAGTCCAACCAAACAACCACAAACTATTAAGCCATGGCAGAAAATTCCCTAAGGAAACCAGCAAGCAACTCTCTCTCCAATCCATTCAACCAATGCATAAAATCTCAAAGCAAACAACCATTAATCACAAACCAAACCCCAAAATCCAGCCATCATCCATCCTTCAAAACATCCTAAAATCCAGCCCTTGAATCACCAAAAATTAACATCTATTAGGCTACCAATCAGCCCATGAATCCATCATCAAGTCACCAAAAATTAACATCAATCAGACCACTAAAACAGCCCATAATCCATCATTAAAACAGCAACCAAACAGCCAACAAAACACCCTACACACTATGCTATTCTCCAAAATTCAGCACACCATTCAGCCCAATATCATCACAAAACAGCCACTTAATCAAACACATAAATCAGCCCAACCTAAAATACAAGCTAACTCCAAAAATCAAACACAACATACTCTCAAAATTCCATTCAATTTACACAATACATGCTGTCAAACACACACCAAAACAGCCCCAACATCATCCTAAAACCAGCCAACAATCAACTAATAAAATAGCCCAATCAAATACAATTTAAACTCCCAAAATCAGCACACACATTCACAAAATTCCATTAAGTCTACAACACATAATACTTGCTGCCAAAACCATACCTAAACAGCACACAAATTCAACCCATAATCCACCATTCATCTAGCCAAAAATAGAACAAAACAACCAACCAAAAACACTCTCATTTTCCACCAAAATTCTACAACCATTCAGCCATGCATTGATTCCCAAGTCTGACCAGCAGCAACACAATTTAAGTTATCAAAATTTCCAATCCATACTTCAAGTTAACATGCATGGCCAAAGGAAGAAAACTTTTTCTCTAATTCAATTTTCGGACCTATGGAAACCCAAGCTATTTTATGTGATTTTCAAGTGATAAAATCAGTGGGTATAATCAAAACAAGAGGAAAGATTAGGTACCATACCATTCTAGAAGACCCATGGCTGAAACCATTCATCTTCTTTTTTTCCTTGGACAGCAGCCTCATTCACGGCTCTCACTCTCCATCACGGCACTTCAGCTCTCTCTCACGTCCAGCACTCTCTTACACACACACAATGCCAGAATTGCAGGAAGTCACGGACATGAACAGCAGAAACGTGAGTGATGCAGCAGGAAGGAAAGAAAGAGAAAAAGAAGAGAAGAAGAAGGGGAACGTGGGCTGGGTGTGCGTGAACTAATCAGGAGAAGAAGAGAAAGAAACTGAAGTGGGGCTACTGACTTGCGTGAATGAACAAGGAAGAAGAGGGAAAGGGAAAAAGTGAGCTGCCACGTGAAGAAGGGAAAGAGAGGGGGACATGGCTGGCTTCCACGTGCAGGGGGAAGGAAAGAAAAAGGGGCTGCTGGCTGGGTTCCAATCTGTTTTTACTGCACATAACCCTTGGCGTTACACGTTACTTGCATGCTGCCCATTGCTGTACACGTTAACCTCTCCTTCCTTAGATCAAGACAGCACATACTCCACTTCTCTAATTTGGACAGCACACTCTCACATATACAGCTGCCCACACGTACCAGCTCTCTCTCATAATACCTTGCCACCACTTCACTCACATGCACTAAAGAACTACATGCAGCAGCTCACGGCATGACACATGCATTTCTCATTTTTTTTTTTTTTTCTTTTCTTTCCTGCGGCGTGAACTACCAGCTCATTCTTCTTTTTGTTTCTTTTCTTTTGTTTGCTTCCACAAGCTGCACCGGACAGCACTACTCTTTTATCAATATATATATATATATCTATATATTTACATACTTATATATATATATGCTGAACCAAAACAGCACTATAAGGCAATATATATATTATATATATAATTATATATATATATTATTATATATCCATCAATACAATTCTTTTGTACTTTAAATTCATTTCAAGGCTCCAAAAATTTATTTCTCTTTAAGCCTAATCACTATCCAATTTAAACTAAGAACATAAAATTAAACATCAAATATATTTTTCCAAATATATTTGACCCATCTTAATATCACAATTTTCCCTAAAGTGTTCTTAGTCACCTAATTAAATCCTGGGGTATTACACTGATGACCCTATTAGACTAGTCGGATATATCATACGCGTTTATTTTATGATTTTCTAGGTGTTTCTCTTTGCTTGCACTTTTATGGCCCTGTGCAATATTCCAGATTCATGAGAGCTCTAGGTATGGTCAATACCATAGGAAGCGGCCCTACTTCCACTCTCACATAGGTAAGTGATAGTCGCGCGAGCGCTACCGATTTTAAAATTTATTATTAACCGCTCGGGATAGATCGTACCCTTGTGGGATAGTTCTAAAAGAGGGTATCGTCCACAGGGACTGTGATGGTTGTTTATCAAGTTTTCAAGATTTTCTCTAACTCAATTCATGAAAAGAGATGTTTTTGGGTTTTTTTAATGTAAATGACATAAATGTAAATGACATAAACATAAAGGATAACAGTGAAAGTAGATAGAAACAGATTATATCTAGCATGGATCTTTAGCAAAAGTATAATATGAGCGTGTAAAGGTTGTCAATCCTTATAACGAACTCAACATGAAAATACTACAGAAAGAAAATAATAAAGCATCATAGTTTCGCACTAGTCACTCACCTAATACCTTACATGTGATATAATTCGTGTTTCCTAGCATGCGATATAAATTCTCTCAATAGCCTATACAATTTCATGAAATAAGCATAAAGTATCATAGGTTTCCACTCAACTTTCCACCTATTCTAAGTTATTCTAAGTGTGGATTGAGTCGTGGTCATACCCTATCAAACTCACATAAAATCATGTCAAAAGCACAATTGCAAAGCCTATGTTTCCTCAATCAAAGACATTGAAAACATTGAATTCATTCAAGACTTCAAAGAATTTCTCATAGACAAGAAAAATGTTTTCATCTCAAATGGTATATCTTGAAGATCAATTTTTGGGCTTATACAATCATTATACCAAATGCATAAAATTCTAACTAAATACAATCAACCCATAACCCCATGAAAAGAATTACATCAAACCCTACAAAGGGTTTAGTTCCTCATGAAGGATTTGGATTTCTCCATGAATTGGAGAAAACCATTTCCTAAGGAAATTAAGAGCTATGGGTTGAGCTTTTATCTACTGCCTTCAACAAAAAATGAAAGAAAACTAAGCTAAAAACAATAAAAATATACACTGGACCGAGCTCTACAGAGAACACACCCTGCCCTCTGTCCTTTTCTTCTTCTCGGCTGAGTTTCTTCTTTATAGAGGAAGAGACTTTGAGATATTTATTATACATAAAGATCAAGAAAAATCTTGAGTCAATGGGCTAGGACTTCTCTGAATAGAGAATTCGGCGCCCACAATTATCCCTTAAGCCGCAATTGTTGATAATTTATCTGAGATTTTCAGATATTTGCTGATATTTTTGCTTCTAGAAGATTCATGAACTTCACAAGAATTTTTGACCCACAAGACTTCTGAATCTGATCTTTCACATAAAATAGCATTTGTGCGTCTTGAAGTCTTCTTTCCAACGCCTTTGACCTTAACTCAATCTGACTTTTTTACTAAGAGTTATGGCCAAAATAGTATGTGAAGGTCAGTTACGGAACTAATCTGCGATGCTTCTAGAAGAACCGATGCTGCTCGAGCACCAGGATTGGGCGCTTGAGCGTTGGGGGCGCTCGAGCGTTGGTGGCGCTCGATCCTCATTTTGGGTGCTCGAGCGCCCATTTTCTGCTTTAACTTTTTCTTGATGAATTGTTCCTTTTTGAGTCCTCTTTCCAATGCCATTGACTTTGCCTCAATCGAAATTTTGAGCTAAAAGTTATGGTCAAAAGAGTGCGCAAAAGTCATTGGTCAGCAGCTTTGCAAAAGTTGATGTATTTTCAGCCTAAATTTGATAGAATTGCTTGTGTTCTTTATTAAGCCCTATAAAATAAGATAAACACTAAAACAAAACAAACTATTATATTACAATACAAACTAAGGCTTAACATATGCCACTTAAGGGGCTTGAATGTGTAACATTCAGCACTTATCAGTAAGTTCATCTAAGGTGATCCTGTTTCACCTCAACAATTTTGTCTATGAAATTTATTAAGAGTTAAACTCATCCTTTAATCTCCAAGACCATTATAACACTAGAATACATCTATATGGAATTGAGGTTTTAAAAGGATATAAGTCCTTTTAAAATTTCTAGTGTTTTTAATCATATTCACTCTATCGACTTGTTAATACCCATTGAACCTCGCCTTTATTTCAAAACCGAGGTTGGGTTCCCATCGTAAGTGATTTCACTTTACCTTAACCTCATTCCCTTAGATGTTTTGTAAATAATTTCCCTTGCAATATCCTTTATTAGCGGATCCGCATAATTTTGGGATTGATTTACATATTCAACTGTGATTATTCCTGTGGCGACCCGATTTCATCACCTTTTTTTTTTTGAAACCGAATAGTCACAGAGGCTCATGTAAAGCCCACATCATCAACTCATAATCTGAGCATATCACATCAGAGTTAACAACATATACGCAGCGAAAATAAATACATAACATGGGAGAGAAACATAATAGGGAGCTGACTTAAACTATATACAACAGTTTTACAACACATGCTATACAACAAAAGAAAGGCTATCAAAAATGCCACAGGCATAGCCAAAGTACATCATTCTATTTCTACATATACAACAACATGATGTACAACAAAACAAGACTACTATAAGAGTCTATACAAAATACCCAATGGGCGTACATCGCCCTCAGACATCATATCCCAAATAGGCAGCCACTGGATCTTCATCAAGATCCACTGTACCTGCAACAACAACATCATCTATGTAATCATAGAGATCATCCATGATTACATAGAGGAAGAATAGAAGAAATGGTGAGTCAACAGTTCATAAAAAATGAAGACTCCCTCGAGGGTTTTCGCAATGAGCCAAACTTTTATTTATGTAATCGCTTACAATATCAGCTACTCAACTTCATAAAAATATTACTTTTTCATTTTCAAACTCAGTGTAGCTGATAAAGTAAACAACACATTCATAAAGTATTTTGAATCAGTATATATAACTGTGAATATATGGATATGCTCTAAAATACGTTTGGATACATATACATATAAACCATTTAATGCATATCTTATACATAATAAAATTTCACAAAACATCATATGCAAATCAGCTGTAAACGTATACATAAGTTCTTTTCCATGAAAACTCTTATGCATACCAATACATCTAGCATGAAATACCTCTTAAACCAATACACATAAATCATCAAGAACAATGCAATGCATGCTTTAATCTTCCACTTTTCTTTACTGACATAATGTATACAGCATGCTTAACAGACTCAGCTCGAGCAACTGCACACACCGGCCTCAAGGACAACTCCCTAGCCTCGCGCATAATGAGCCCAGTCCTAGCACTTTTCATAGCTTTCATAACTTTCTTTACTTACATCATATAATGGGCCTAGCCCTCTTCTTTAGCTTTCATCTTATGGGTCTAGCCTTCTTCTTTATCTCTTGAGTATTAGCCCATGTTCATGCTCACACATCAATGCACATACTCATGTCAATGCACTTACAAATCTCAACAATCATGTTTTAACAATTGAAATTAAATCAATTCTCATTCATTATAAGCTCAAAATTTCAAAGCACAAAGTATCAATAAATCATAGTATCTCTTTTATATCTTAACACTTTCAAAATCACAACAACAGTATCAATCATATCTTATCAAATATACTTCATAAAACATTGAAAGTAACAAGTAATAAGAAATCATTATCAAACAACATATGAATGGCTCGACTTTTTAATAGCTTTAAAAAATCTTTAAAAGCATTAAAATTCTATTCTTTCTCAACTTGTTTAGCATTTTTTAAAACATCAAAATTATTTACAAAATCATTCGAAAACATAAAACGTAATTTGTCCTTAGTGAATAAAAGATTACTCACCTTAAGAGACCGAGAAGAATTCACAACAAGGCACTCAAGCAAGCTTGCTCATCGGAATGCTTCTACAACCCAGTTATTTTGCACTTTACATTGGAGGACTAGCTTTAGCCATAATCTTCCAATCACATGCTACATGCCTGCAATTAATCACAACATTAGATTTTGCTAAACTATCGAACCCTAAACCTTAATACACATAGAGCTACCCACGAGCTCTCACGTAACATTTCTAACTTTCTTAGAACTAGCTAAACACCGCTACTCATATGCAAGTTTACACTTAAAGACTTATTCTAATTAATTACATATCTAAGGACTTCATCTTGTATTATCAATTTTGCATTATTAATTTATGTTAATAAAGTATGTTTGGTCATATAACATATATATACGTTAAATGCTTGTTAAGCTATGCTTAGTTCAATAACACACTTAACCATATATACTATATATGAATAAGTGCATTAATCGTTTAATTACTATTCCAATTGGATTCAAAGCCAATTTGTGTATTTATATAATATTGCTAATCTATTTTTATTGACTCACGATT
The DNA here is from genome assembly GCA_900184695.1 of Betula pendula. Lineage (NCBI taxonomy): Eukaryota > Viridiplantae > Streptophyta > Magnoliopsida > Fagales > Betulaceae > Betula > Betula pendula. Next base: position 13,402 of record FXXK01001329.1, read on the forward strand.
ATTTTGAAACATATTATTATCCGATGACATTCTCATCTTTAATTATTTTATTTAATACCTATCATTTGGTTAGTTGAACATATAGGCAACATTGGCCATTATCATGTTAACTAGTTTCATATTAACTCATTATAGAAAATAGATTATATTTATTTATCTTATATACGTAATCTATTTCATTATCATTGCCACTTATCACTTATCACTATAGATTAATATTATCTTTCATTCATTACTCTACTTTATATCCATATCATAGTTTATCTTTATCAATTTACTTTTAATTTGTTTCTCATATTGGAATATATCCATCACATTTATTTCATACATTACCCATTTATGTCATACGCTTATTCTTATTACAACTATTTATACATCAATCTTATTTCTTTATACTTATTTCATTTTGAACCATAGCTCACTNATGGCTAAGACTTATAACTTTTTAACCTTCCTTTTAATACCAACTCTATGATTAACTACACACCCAAGTCTTTTAGACTATAAGACTTAAGGATTTAATGGATTATAAACATTCTTGTATTAAACTATAATCTTATACTCTATCATCTCAAATAGTTTATTTATTAATTTAAGTGAGATAGAGAGTCTTGAACTCTCAAAGTCTCATATTTGTATTACTTTAACTATATACTTATTAGATGTGTTCCACATTAAACTTATCTTTTACAAATCCTTTATACATATTAATTAGTATTATTTTCCTTTTATCCATAAAACCAACATTATACCATAAACCAAGATTCTTAATAAACAATTAATCTCATATAGGAGTATGTCTATTTTATTTGTCAACATTTATTCTTCACATAGACATACTCAAGTTATAGCCACATAACCATACTCTTACCAATCTTCATGAATAATTTCCTATTAAATCAAAGCCTCAAGCCATAATCAAGGTACTCAATTATTTCATAACAAGGAACCTAACCATTAAACACACCAATTTTTAAATCAAGATCCTTGAACCAACATTGTATCCCAATGGCTTGGCTTACCAAAACAGCCCATAAAAATCCATAGAACATAATCACAACAAATGACAATCTTCATCCAAACAATAAATCAAGAGCCTATCCTCAACTCTACAATTTTATTCACAATTGATAATCCCATAACAATCTACCAAAATACATCTAAATCAAAAGCACAATCTCACGGCTAAACACCATCAAATTAGCTAGAAATTTCAGCCATCAAATCAGCCCAAAAGTTATATCAGAAATGTCAATTAGCTTTCCAGCAATTCCCAACAAGATCATCTCTTCAAAATACCCAATCAAAAATACTACAAAACTCCTTTGATTTACAGCAACCAAACCAACTCAAAATCACAAACACCAACATCAACCGGTCGTAGAAAACAACCCACATCACAACAACTATACCCATTCGGCCATTGCATGGAAAATCCCCGATATTAATCCAAATCACCCAATTGATCAATCCAAGAGAGAGCCTAATTACTAGAATTCATCAAACTCCAAACCAAATCAACATGCACGACCATCAAACCAACAACAAAGCAAAAGCCTCAAAATTCCAAACTTAATCCCAAGATTCGGACCCAAGTGAAACTATACCAATATATATGATTTTCATGTTCTATATTCAATGGGTATAACAAAATATAGAGAAAAAAGCTAAGAATTTACCTCACAAGGACCCATGGCCGGACCCATCTTCTTCTTCTTCACAATTTTTCTGCATCTCTCTAAAACTCACGGTCTGCTCTCTCTCTCTCTCTCAACCTCTCAGTCAATTCTCAGCTTCTCACTCTCTTGGTCTGCTGTGTGTGCGTGGAGAAACCGAAGAAGAGAAGAGGAAGAAAGAAAAGGAAATAAAAGAGAAAGGGAAGAGATGGGCTGGTGCGTGACTAAAGGGTTTAGCCCTTTGATTTATTTTCTGATGCCCAGTATTATCCACACGTGGCATGTGATACCTAGCATACTCCACATGTGGCATGTGGTTAGGATCATTTTATTTAAAGCCCTCAAACTGTCTAAATCACATTATTACCCCAACTATTATAATTCTATCAATTGTTAATTAATATTTGACCCCATATTTAATTTAACTATCATTTACACTTACAAATAATTATTTACCACACTAGGACTTATTATTACTATTTCATTATTCTAATTTCATTAACATTAGCTTAATATATTTTTATTCCAACTCTTTAAATATAATTATTAAATAATATTGTTATATACTATTACCACACTAGCATTATTATTGATTAACATTATTTATATTTTATTAATTCGAATTGCTCTAGGGTTATAAGCAATAAATTGCTTAATTATTTCCTGGGTGTTACAATTCCATCATCGAATAATTCACACACATAATTGTGCCTTAGGCTAATATGTCTTGATTTATTGTTGTACGTCTTGCTTGTAGTTACTCGCAAGGTTGACTCACTATTACAATAAAATCGTCACAAAAAGAAATGGTTTTTTTCTTTTTTTTTTTCTTTTTTCAAAATGGTACGTCTATCAACAAATTTATAAGCAATTCTGCTTCTTTATATCTAAAGCAACAAAATCATATTCCATAGTGGAATGAGTTATACATGTTTGCTTCTTTGATCCCCAGTGTTCTTTACATAGATTGCTAGTAAATCTTGTAACGTTCCGGTAAAATCATTTAACTTGTAAATGACTTAGCGGTACGCCTTTCAACCTTAACCCCTCCAAGGTTAAAACTCAGAGATCATACACTGTAATGCCCTGGTTTTTATGCAATAGAACTGTAAGCAGAAACCTTCGGTTTTCACGTGACATTACTACCTCAGAGATCAGTCTAGGGAACAACTAAATTACACAATAGAGCTGAATGAAATACCTTGTGAATTAAAATACGTTAAATGTTTTAATATTACAAACATGTGCATACCAGATGCACTAAATAAAAGATAGTTGCAGCATATGCCACAGACGACATACAATTGCAACCTTAAGCTGTTTAGGTATATTACAAACCATAATTAATAACAACCAAAACACACAAAATACGAAGAGACATATTCACAACAAAATAACGTCTCCTCCAGGATATATTACATCCCTATATAGAAGTGTCTAATAATCATCAAAACTGACAAAGGGGTCTCCGCCTTCATTTCCTGCATCATAGTTTATGTAAACATGACATCATCACATTTACATAGGCAAACAAGTGAGTCTATTGCATCCCAATATAAACAGGTAATTGAATTATTGAACAAGCATATGACAGATAAAATGAATGAAATGAATGAATTTTCATGCATCGTTGTGAAGACTTTGTTTAGTCTTAATGTAGCATGAAATTACACTCTGCTCATAATGGGTTGTGATGCCCAAGAAATAATTAAGCAATTTATTGCTTATAATCCATAAGCAATTCGAATTAATAAAATATAAATAATATTAATTACTAATAATACTGGTGTGATAATAATATAATAGCAGTATTATTTAATAACTATATTAAGAGAATTGGAATAAAAATATATTAAGCTAATATTAATAAAATTAGAATAATGAAATAATAATAAAAAGTCTTAGTGTGGTAAACAATTAATTGTAGGTGTAAATGATAATTAAATTAAGTATGAGGTAAAACAATAATTATCAAATGATATAATTTAAATCAAGTAAGGGTCATACTACAATTTAAAAAAGATAAGAGTCTTTTGTAAAAAGGAGTAGAGGATGTGCTGCCTGTGTTTGGGCAGCTAAGACATCAGAAAAATGATAGAGGCCGAGTCATAAGTCACTCACGCACAGCAGCCCATTATTCCCTCTCTCCCCTTTTCTTCCTTTCCTTTCTTCTTTTCTTTCATTTTCCGTTCCCTGCCTCTGTTGCACGCACATGCAGCAGCCCTCACCCCTCTTCCCTTTCTCTTTTCTTTTCTCTTCTTTCTTCCTCTTCTCCTTCTCTTCTCCGGCTCTCCACACCACGCACAGCACCGATAGATGAGAGATGTAGACCGTGAGTTGGTGAGAGAGAATGATGCAGAAAAATGGTGAAGCCAAAGATGGATTTCGGCCATGGGTCTTTGCAAGGTAAAATCTGTAGCCTTGTCTCAATATTTTTGTGTTACCCATTGATTATAAAGCATAAAAATTATACAAAATTGCTATGATTTGTGTTGGGTCTGAAAATTAGGGTTTATGTCGGAAATTTGGGGCTTTTGTTATCTTCTTGTGTTGATGGCCGTGCATGTTGAATTGGAGATGTTGGATTGGATTTTTGATGGTTTAGTTTTATGTTGATGATTGTTTGACTTGGAGGAATGATTAGCATGGTCGAATGGGTCATTGGTTTTGCTGGAAATTTAAAGGCTTATTAGCTGTGTAAACTGAATGGGTTTTTGGGAGAGCATTATGCTGATTTTTGGAGTTTGATTTGTATTTGCTTGGGCTGTTTTGTGAGGTTCAGCTTTGCTGGTTTTTCTTTAGAGGATTCAGCTATGGCCGAATGGTTATGGGTATTATGAATAGATGAATATCCATTATTATTTGTTAAGGGGATGTTCATTGGTTAGCTTTAAGTTGGCTTAGTTTATGGGCTGAGCGGTTTAGGAAAAATGGAGGAGTTTTAGAGAATTAAATTGTTGTAGATTGGCCTTTGGTGTAGATTGTTATGAGATTATCAATTGTTAATAAAATTGTAGAGTTGGAGATAGGCCATTGATTTATTGTTTGGATGAAGATTGTCATTTGTTGTGATCATGTTCTATGGATTTATATGGGCTGTTTTGGTAATCCAAGCTATGGGGGTACAATATTGGTTCAAGGACCTTGATTTAAAGATTGGTGTGCTCAATGGTTAGGTTCTTTGCTATGAATTAATGGAGTATTTTGGTTATGGCTTGAGGCTCTTGATTATAGCTTGAGGCTTTCATTTAATTAGAAATTGGTTATGAAGTTGGCTTAAGAGTATGGTTATGTGTAACTATAAGTGAGTATGTCTATGTGAAGAATAAATGTTGACAAATAAGATAGGCATACTCCTACATGAGATTAGTGGTTTGTTAGAAATCTCGATTTATTGTAGGTTGTTGGTTTTATAAATAAAAGGAAAATAATAGTAATTAACAAGTATAAAGAGTTTTGTAAAGGTAAGTTTAATAAGAACCTTTTGAATATGTAAATAGTTAATGTAATACAAATATGAGACTTTGAGAGTTTAAGACTCTCTATCTCACTTAAACTAATAAATAAACTATTTGTGATGATAGAGTATAAGATTATAGTTTAATCTAAGTATGTTAATAACCCATTAAATCCTTATAGTCTTATAGTCTAAAAGACTTCGATGTGGTTAATCATAGAGTTGGTATTAAAAGAAAGGTTAAAAGTTAATAAGTCCTAACCATGATGAACTATGGTTCAAAATGAAATTAGTATAAAAGAAATAAGATTGATGTATAAATAGTTGTAATAAGAATAAATGTAAAACATAAATGGGTAATGTATGAAATAAATGTGATGGATATATTCCAATATGAGAAACAAAGTAAAGTAAGTAGATAAGTATAATCTATTTGATATGATAAGTTAATATGAAACTAGTTAACATGATAATGGTGAAAGTTACCTATATGTTCAACTAAACAAATGAATGTATTAAATAAAATAGTTAAAGATGAGAATGTCATCGGATAATAATATGTTTCAAGTAACCTTAAGTCAATAAATATAAATTAGCAATATTATATAAGTACATAAATTGGTTTTGAATCCACATGGAATTGTAATAAATGATTAATGCATTTATTCATAAACAATATAAGTGGTTAAGTGCACTATTGAGTTGTGCTTAATCTAGCAAGCGTATATATTTGTTATATGACCAAACATACTTTGTTAACATAAATTAATAATACAAGAAATTGATAATATAACAGATGAAGTCCTTAGATATTTAATTAATTAGAATAAGTCTTTAAGTGTAAACTCGCATATGAGTAGCGGTGTTTAGCTAGTTCTAAGAAAGTTAGAAATGTTACGTGAGAACTCGTGGGTAGCTCTATGTGTATTAAGGTTTAGTTTAGCAAAGTCTAATGTTGTGATTAATTGCAGGCTTGTAGCATGAGATTGGAGGATTATGGCTAAAGCTAGTCCTCCAATGTAAAGTGCAAAATAAATGGGTTGTAAAAGCATTCTGATGTGCAAGCAAGCTTGAGAGCCTTGTTGCGAATTCCTCTCGGTCTCTTAATGTGAGTAATCTTTTACTCACTGAGGACGAATTATGTTTTATGTTTTCGAATGATTTTGTAAATGATTTTGATGTTTTAAAAATGCTAAACAAGTTGAGAAAGAATAGAATTTTAATGCTTTTAAAGATTGTTTAAAACTATTGAAAAGTCGAGCCATTCATATGTTGTTTGATAATGATTTCTTATTACTTGTTACTTTCAATGTTTTATGAAGTATATTTGATGAGATATGATTGATACTATTATTGTGATTTTGAAAGTGTTAGATATGAAAGAGATACTATGATTTATTGATACTTTGTGCTTTGAGATTTTGAGCTTATTATGAATGAGATTTGATTTAATTTCAATTGTTAAGACATGATTGTTGAGATTTGTAAGTGCATTGATATGAGCATGTGTATTGATGTGTGAGCATGAACATGGGCTAATACTCAAAAGATAAAGAAGAGGGCTAGGCCCATAAGATGAAAGTAAAGAAGAGGGCTAGGCCCATTATGATGTAAGTAAAGAAAGTTATGAAAAGTGCTAGGGCTAGGCCCGTTATGCGCGAGGCTAGGGAGTTGTCCCTGAGGCCGGTGTGTGCAGTTGCTCGGGCTGAGTCCGTTAAGCATGCTGTACACATTACGAAAGTAAAGGAAAGTGGAAGGCTAAAGCATGCATTGCATTGTTCTTGATGATTTATGTGTATTGGTTTGAGCTAGATGTATTGGTATGCATAAGAGTTTTCATGGAAAAGAACTTATGTATACGTTTACAGCTGGTTTGCATATGATGTTTTGTGGAATTTTATTATGTATAAGATATGCATTAAATGATTTATATGTATATGTATCCAAACGTATTTTGGAGCATATGCATATATTCACAGTTATATATATTGATTCAAAATGCTTTATGAATGTGTTGTTTACTTCATCAGCTACACCGAGTTTGAAAATGAAAAAGTAATATTTATATGAAGTTTAGTAGCTGATATTGTAAGCGATTACATAAATAAAAGTTTGGCTCATTTCGAAAACCCTCGGGGGAGTCTTCATTCTTTATGAACTGTTGACTCACCCTTTCTTCTTTTCTTCCCCTATGTAATCATGGATGATCTCTATGATTACATAGATGATGCTATTGTTGCAGGTTCGGCGGATCTTGATGAAGATCCAGTGGCTGCCTATTTGGGATATGATGTCCGAGGGCGATGTACGCCCATTGGGTATTTTGTATAGACTCTTATAGTAGTCTTGTTATGTTGTACATCATTTGTTATCATGTTGTTGTATATGTAGAATAGAATGATGTACTTTGGCTATGCCATATGTGGCATTTTTGATAGCCTTTCTTTTGTTGTATAGCACGTGTTGTAAAACTGTTGTATATAGTTTATGTCAGCTCCAGGTTATGTTCTCTCACATGTTATGTATTTATTTCCGCTGCGTATATGTTGTTAACTCTGATGTGATATGCTCAGATTATGAGTTGATGATGTGGGCTTTACATGAGCCTCTGTGACTATTTGGTTTCATTTCAAAAAAAAAAAAAGGTGATGAAATTGGGTCGCCACACTTTGGATGAGAGGTTCAGCTCCTATTTGAATCCTTCATGCAATCCCTAAAAATCACAATCCAATCCCTTAGTTTAAGGGAATGAGTCTCCCCCAATCCCTCATTGCGAGTATATGGAGTCAAAACCACCATTTGAGGGATCTCAGAGGTGAATCCGTGCTTGACCCAATCTTTAGGAACATTTCCCTTCCCAAATTAAGTACAGATCTCAAATTGGATTCTGGTGCGACCGTGTTCGCTCGAGCCATTTTAGTACTTCGCTCGAGCTATGTTGAGTGCTTCCACGCTCGAGCTATATGATGACTTAGCTCGAGCCATTTAAATGCTTTTTCGCTCGAGCTAACTTATGACTTCGCTCGAGCCATTCCGACTTCATCAGCATACTTTGAATTTTCCAAGCCAAAAGTTCATGATGTAAAGTGCACATTCGTTGTAAGACCTGAAAGCACTAACTAACACAAAAACACGACAAAATGTTATATTACAAAATAACTAAGGTTTAACAAATGCGAGTTAAGGGGCTTGAATGCATAACATTCAAGGCTTATCAACTTCCCTGATGAAATTCGCATCCATCAGCTTGTCCACTTCTTCAGCTATGGCTTTGTTCCGTTCGGGAGCAAAATTTCTTTTTTTTCTTCTTGACCGGCTTGGCAGCGGGGTCTATGTTTAATCTGTGTGAGATGATGCCAGGGTCGATACCGAACATTTCTTCGTGCGTCCAGGCGAACACGTCTAGATTCTTCTTCAAGAATTCTAACAACGTAGCTTTCACCTCTTCCGACAGCTGCGATCCGATCTTTACCACATGATCGGGTCCATCAACGGCTATTTCAATCAGATCTTCATTCGGTTCTGCCCTCTGCATTGTGCCCTCATCCTTCACCTCGTAGTAGACAGGGAGAGTTTCTCTGGCTTAAGGTTCCTTGAGGGTCAGATTGTAGCATTGATGAGCCTTCTTCTGATTTCCTCTCACCATCCCCATTCCGTGATCTGTAGGGAACTTCATCTTCAAGTGATAGGTGGATGTCACAGCCATTAGTTTATTGAGGGTCGGTCTTCCCACTATAGCGTTGTAGGCCGAGGGTCTATCGACGACCAGGAAGTCCGTCATAACAGTCTTCTCTCTGGGCACCGAACCTGCTGTGAATGGGAGGGAGATCGTCCCTACTGGGAGGACCTTCTCTCCTGTGAAGCCTACCAAAGGCGTGGGAGCCGGAGCCACTCGTCTCCGTTCGATGTTCATCTTCTCGAAAGCAGGAAGGAACAGGATGTCAGCCAAACTTCCGTTGTCGACTAGGATGAGGTGGATATTGTAGTTCCCTATCATCAGGGTCACCACCAGTGCATCGTCATGGGGATAAAAGACCCCCTCTTCATCTTTCAAAGAAAACGTGACGGTGTCAAACTCTGTCTTGCGATCCTTCGAAGGCCGTTCAAGGGATAGTACTTCTTCCGAAGGTAACCTCCTAGCATAGGCCCGCCTCCCTGAGCTAGAGGAGTCGCCAACTACGAAACCGCCGGCAATAGTGTGAATTTCTCCAATGGGTTCTCGATCCCTTTCGGACTCCGCTCGCCGGTGGACATTACGATTGTTATGACGCCCCGCTTCGCTGTCAGCTCGGCGATGCCTTGCTTCACTGTTGGCCCTGTAATTGTCTGCATGATCTCGGCATCTAGAGGGAGTAGCTGGACGACAGCGGTCGTCGTAAGTGCGAGCTTCGTCATGGTGACGCCACTCGGTGCGCGGTTTGTCGTATTTCGTGTGTTTGTTAGCTACTACAAATCGGGCCAACTTTCCTCCCATGATCATTCTCTCTATCTCCATCCGTAGGGAGACGCAATCCTCCGTTTCATGGCCATGGTCTTGATGGTAATCACAGTACTTACGCATGCTCCACTTTTCTGGAGGGGCCAGCATTTTCTCGGGTTGTTTCAAATCTAGGTCACTTCGAATCTGCATGAATACTTCCGCCACGCTCGTATTCAACGGGGTAAAGTCGTATTCTCGTTCAGTTATGGGCTTTTTCTTCTCAGGCGGCTTTGCACCCTTCTTCGAACTTTTCCCCTAGCTGGAGGCCCCCTCTCCCATGTGGAATTCTTTTTTCTTGATCTGCTCCTTCCGCTTTGCGTCTCTTTCGGCGTACATTCTTATCATCTCTTCTTGACTGATGAATTCTTCAGCTTTCTCCATAAACTCCTGCAGAGTCGTTGGAGTTTTCTTTGCCAATTCGAGGACAAAGGGGCTCTTATGCCATAGCCCGTTGATGGCTGCGGTCAAGACCATGCTTTCTGACATATCTTCCGCCTCCACTCTCTCTCTATTAAACCTCTGAAGATAATCTTTGAGAGACTCGATTTCACCTTGCCTCAGTGCAAGCATATATTGCAACGTGTTTTTGCGTTTCTTCAACGCAAGAAACTGTGTGAGGAAGGTCTTCGCTAAGTCCTCAAAACTATCTATGGAGTTAGCGGGTAACCCTCCAAACCATTCATGAGCGCTACCTTCCAGAGTGAGGGGGAACGCGCGGCAAGCTATCTCATCAGTTGTAGCATGTAAGTCTATGTGGGCCTTATACGACTTCAAATGGCCGACGGGGTCTCCCGTCCCGTCATAGGGCTTAACAGGAGGGACTTTAAACCTTCCAAGAACGAGATGACGCATAATACGTGGAGTGAAGGTTGAGCATGCATGCTGGATAATAGAGTCAACTGTAGACGGTTTTCCTCCCATATCACGAAGCACTGCGTCATATTTGGCCTCCAAACCCCTAATCAAGGCATGGACGTCCCCTTGCGGAGGTGGAGGGTTAGCCTGAATATATGTTGCTCCGGGGTCTCGGTGGTTTCCCCCTTCAAAGTTCAAACGGCGCCCGGTGCCTTCCCCCAGGCGAGGCTCGCCCTAGGGGCGGTGGTGAGGCCGTCTTTCGTTTGCGCGGTCTCCACCCGAACCTTCAGGTGGGTGTCGGTCGCCCACTTGCACATGTTCACGTCCTTGCCACATAACTGGTTCTTCCCTGAGAAGGCTTGCCCCTGCGACTTGGCGGTCGCCATCATGGTGGCCCTCTACCCGAAAGCTTCTCCGCGCACATATTCCTCTTCGTTGGGACTTGTCTCATCATCATCATCATCTTCATAGAAGTTCTGTCCTTCCACATGCACCCGCCCATGAGGGCTAGGATAGAGCTGGCGAGTAAGAGATGCATTCCTACGCTTTAGGGCCTCTATCTCTCTAACCATACATTGCATTTGGGCTTCGGGAGTTTGGGAGGTGGTTCCCGCCAGCGGAGTCTGGAAGCTAGTGGATTTTCCTTTGTCTACGTGGGGGGTTTCCGGAACAAAGCTCCCGAGCTCTACGTGTTCCCCCTGCTTGTCGGGGGGACCTTGCGAAGTATCTTCAACGTTCATCATTGTCGGATTGGTTTATAGCAAGAACAAAATCGTTCCCACAGACGGCGCCAAACTGTTGAGACAGTTTTTTGATCCGACTTCACGTGAACCTGAGAATAGGAAAAGATTAGACACCAGAGCTTGCCGGGGGTTGCCAGCGGGGGATAGCTCCGATGCCTAAGTCAGTTTTATCTTAGAGAGTTGAACTCTACTGGAAAGACTTAGAATATTTTCTGGATTAAGTTACTTACCTCCTTAACCGAACTTCTCCCCCCTTTTATATAGTGGCGGACCCCCCGAGGCTCATTTAATGAGCCATTGCGGTGGGGCCTTAAGCTCCCCATTTTCTTCTATGCCCATGCGAGCCAATAATGATCCTTCCACGTGTCGCGCATATACTGGTCCACGACACATGAATCTCTGACTACTTGTCACGTCAATCGCATCCCTGGAGCGGGTGAATCTTGGAAACACGCAGGGGCGGCAATCGAGATCGGCTGCCTTAAATGCGAGCCATAATGGACCTTGTCCTTTCTTCATCAAGGTTCATTACCTTCTTCAGCTAGAGAACCGAACCTTTCGAGTAGAGGAACCCTTAACGCCGTAACCGAACCTTATAATGAAAATCGGCTACTATATAGGCTTGGGCCCCTCATATGCGGACCGGATTAGAAAATGAGATATAGGCCTACATATATCTTTCAGGCCCAACCCCCAATAGATAGTATAGATGGAAAATACGAGATTATTCCCACGAGGATTGGTAAAATATGTTTAAAAAGAAATTCCTAAAAAATATTATGAATGAGACGAGATAAAAGATAGAATTGAAATAATAAGATAAAAGGGTAGGGTATCGATATCCACCGCTAATCATACTCGATTAAGAACACAATATGCACAATGCTACAATCATGTCAAGATACTCAATGTTTGCCAGCCTAAAGGCATTGGTGTATACTCCAAAAGCTATTGATCTTCCTAAACAACAAGATTAGGCATGAGTGTATACTTTAACTCTTTTCTTTCTTGAAGGATTTAGCATGGTTGTATACTAAATTGTTCCTTAAGAAAGCATAAATCTATGGAGATCGACAAACACACTAAGACCTAGAACATGGTGCATATTCCGGTCCTTCATGTTGATTATTCCAAGAACCTGTGATTGGGTTCTTTTGTAACTCTATTAGGCCCAGGACTTGATCATCCAAATTGACCTAAATAACGAATCCATATCACATGTATACGATGATCAAGCATAAACAGATGAGGAATTCAATAAAAATAGAAATAATCAAGTTAAGCATCAAGACAAGAATTGTAGCAAGACAAATTGAAACCTTAAAGAGACATGATTATGGCTTTAATCAAGCCCTAACTAAAGTATTAGCTACACATAATTCGGATGAAAATCATCCTCATGAGAAAATAGCAAAGAAAAATTGAAACTAAAGAAAAACTAAGAAAAACCCTTCTTTGAAGCCTTTGATTCTTCTCCTTAAGCTTGTGTATTTATTTTGGAAGACTTAGGGAAGTATTTATAGAGTTTAGGAACAACCCTAATCAATTTCGTGCACCCTAGGAAGTCCAAGATCGAGTTGGGGTCGGATTACCATCTTTCCATATCAGTTTTGCCAACTTCAGAATTTTCCAGCACACGATTGCGATCGAGCGCTAGAAAATGGGGATCGATCGCAGCTGGCGCTCGATCGCCAGTTTGGGCACTCGAGAGCACCTTTAATGAAAAAACTTTGGCTTAATAATTTGTTCCTCTCTGAGTCCTCTTTCCAACGCACTTGACCTTGCCTTAATCTGAGTTTTGAGCTAAAAGTTATGGATAAAATAGTACACAAAGGTCAAATGCTCAACACCATTGCAACAGTTAATGTGTTTTAAGCCCGAGTTAATGGAATTGACTTCTTTTCTTTTAAAACCTACAAAATAAGGGAAAACACAAAAACAACAAAAAACATCATATTATAATGAAACTAATAGATTAACATATGTGAATTAAGGGGCTTGAATGTGTAGCATTCAGTACTTATCAACTCCCACTCCTGAGACATCGTCTGAGCCTAGAGCCCCATTCCCTGAACATCTCAATGAGCCTCCTTGTGTTGGAAAACAAGGAGACAAATTTCAAGAAATGATGGAGATTTTCAAGCAAGTCAAAATTAATATCCCTATCATTGATGCGATCTGGCAGATACCCCCGTACGCCAAGTTTCTGAAGGGCCTGTGCACCCAAAAGTGAAGGACTAGGAGTCACATTCCTAAGAAAGTCCTTCTCACAGAGCAGGTCAGCTCTCTTATCCAGCACAGCGTCCCTCCCTAATTCCAGGACCTTGGTGCTCCAACCATTTCATGCATAATAGGAGACCATGCTATTGAGAAGGCTCTCCTTGACTTAGGAGCAGGTGTGAATTTACTTGCATACTCGGTGTACGTGCAGTTAGGACTGAGAGAATTAAAGCCCACGACGGTTGTCTTTATCGTTCTAGATACAGAACCTGTCCTAAATCCAAATAAGCTGATTCTCGTCATCCTGGGACGTCCTTTCTTAGCCACAGCTAATGCTTGTATTAATTGTAGGACTAGGGAGATGGAGATCACTTTTGGGAGCATGAAGGTCAAGTTGAACATCTTTAATGTCTTCCAACACCCGCCGGACATGAGTTTCTTCTTGGATATCATCAAAGAAGCTGTGGAAGACACACTCCCCCAACATTTTGAAAGACCCCTTGGAGGCCTGCCTAACTCATTTTGGTAGTGAAGACTTCGACACAGAGCAATATATTGGCGAGGTTAGCTCCTTGCTAGATATTGCGGCCGCCATAGACTTTCCCCCGTGGAGAGCACCAAAGGAGCCTTTACCTAATACTTCAGGCACTCCTCCCGTTCCTTCCCTCATTTCCCCACCAAGACTAGAGCTGAAAGCACTCCCCGCAAAGCTCAAGTATGCCTTCTTAGGTTCAAACGAAACTCTCCCGGTCATCATTGCTTCTGATTTAAAAGAAGACCAAGAGAATAGCTTGATGGAGGTACTTAAGGAGCATAGAGAAGCGATTGGATGGAGTGNCCTCCCGTTCCTTCCCTCATTTCCCCACCAAGACTAGAGCTGAAAGCACTCCCCGCAAAGCTCAAGTATGCCTTCTTAGGTTCAAACGAAACTCTCCCGGTCATCATTGCTTCTGATTTAAAAGAAGACCAAGAGAATAGCTTGATGGAGGTACTTAAGGAGCATAGAGAAGCGATTGGATGGAGTGTGGCTGATTTGAAGGGGATTAACCCTTCCATCTGTATGCATCGCATTCATTTGGAGGACAACGCCAAACCTTCTAGAGAGGCGCAACGTCGGTTAAACCCTAACATGAAGGAAGTGGTCATGAAGGAGGTGGCCAAGTTACTAGATGCGGGTATCATTTACCTCTTCTCTGACAGCAAGTGGGTCAGTCCCTCTCAAGTGGTACCCAAGAAGTCTGGCATCACAGTAGTTGAGAATTCTGTCGGAGATCTAATTCCACAACACACGACCACTGGATGGTGTGTGTGCATTGACTACCGGAGACTCAACTCCACCACTAGGAAGGATCATTTTCCACTACCATTCATTGATTAAATCCTAAAACGTCTTATTGGCAAAAGCTAGTATTGCTTCCTAGATGGTTATTCTGGATACAATCAAGTGGCCGTTGATCCTCAGGATCAAGATGTGGCAACCCGATTTCATCACACATATTTTTTTTTTTGAAATAAAACCAAATAGTCATAGGGGCTCATGTAAAGCCCACATCATCAACTCATAATCTGAGCATATCACATAAGAGTTAATAACATAAACGCCGCGGAAATAAATACATAACCTGTGAGAGAAACACAACTTGGAGCTGACATAAACTATATACAACAGTTTTACAACACATGCTATACAACAAAAGAAAGGCTATCAAAAAGGTCATATACGACATAGCCAAAGTACATCAATCTGTTTCTATATATACAACAACATGATGTACAACAAAAACTAGACTACTATAAAAGTCTATACAAAATACCCAATAGGCGTACATCGCCCTCAAACATGATATCCCAAGTAAGCAGCCACTGGATCTTCACCAAGATTCGTTTTATCTGCAACAACAGCATCATCTATACAATCATAGAGATCATCCATGATTACATAGGGGAAGGACAGAAGAAAGGGTGAGTCAACAGTTCATAAAGAATGAAGACTCCCCCAAGGGTTTTTGCAATGAGCCAAACTTTTATTTATATAATCGCTTACAATATTAGTCACTCAACTTCATAAAAATATCATTCTTTCATTTGTCAAACTCAGTGTAGCTAATAAAGTAAACAACACATTTATAAAGTATTTTGAATCATTATATATATAACTGTGAATGTATGCATATGCTCCAAAATACGTTTGGATACATATACATATAAACCATCTAATGCATATCTTGTACATAATAAAAGTCCATAAAACATCATATGCAATCCAGCTGTAAACGTATACGTAAGTTCTTTCCCATTGAGAATCTTATGCATACCAATATATTTAGTATTAAATGCCTCTTAAGCCAATACACATAAATCATCAATAACAATGCTATGCATGCTTTAATCTTCCACTTTTCTTTACTTACGTAATGTGTACAGCATGCTTAATGGACTCAGCCCGAGCAACTGCACACACCAGCCTCAGGGACAACACCCTAGCCTCACGCATAACGGGCCCAGCCCTAGCACTTGTGCAGAATGGGCCCAGCCCTAGCACCTTTCATAACTTTCATTACTTTCATCGTAATAGGCTTAACCCTCTTCTTTAACTTTCAACTTAGAGGCCCAGCCCTCTTCCTTATCTCTTGAGTATTGGCCCATGTTCATGCTCACACATCAATGCACTTACAAATCTCAACAATCGTGTCTCAACAATTGAAATTAAATCAATTCTCATTCATCATAAGTCAAAATCTCAAAGCACAAATATAAATAATCATAGTATATCTTTCATATTTTAACACTTTCAAAATCACAACAACAATATCAATCATATCTCATCAAATACTTCATAAAACATTGAAAGTATCAAGTAATAATAAATCATCCTCAAACAACATATGAATGGCTCAATCTTTTCATTGCTTTAAACATTCTTCAAAAGCATTAAAATTCTAATATTTCTCAACTTGTTTAGCATTTATAAAACATATAAAATCATTCGAAAATATAAAACATAATTTGTCCTCAGTGAGTAAAGATTACTCACCTCAATCCTTTGATGCTTTAACAATACACCCACTCAATTACCTAGCCATAATGAGCTGCAATATCACATTGCATGCAATTCTTAGACACAATCTATAACTCAAAACTTAATCAACAAGTGCTTAACAACAATATAAGCACTAGCCCCATAATTCCTCATAACTTGATGATACTCGAATCACAAACCCATAAGCTACAACAGCTATTCTCCTAGCAGTTCACTATGGATATATGCAGAACTACACAAAACATAGTTGAACTAGAACACTTACCACAAATATACGAAGCCCGATTGTAATACCCCAGGATTTAATTAGGTCGACTAAGAACACTTTGGTGAAATTGTGATATTAAGATGGGTCAAATATATTTGGAAGATATATTTGATGGTTATTATATGTTCTTAGTTTAAATTTGGTCGTGATTAATTTATAT